>QNGE01008956.1:0-14599 GCA_008508345.1 Paragonimus westermani | reverse complement strand
ATCGAGATGCGCAAACCGTCACACCACGTCAAGGTCCAGTCTGACTGTGACAGTTTTAATACAAAGGCTAGGTATGTTAGGGTGCAATTGGTTGTTAGGCTGCAGCTTAAGAGAAAATGATCGCTTGCGACTGAACATCCGGCAATGGTATGGACCCACATATGAGAATGATACTATTGTGAGAACTTGCGCCTTTGATGACTTCGAATGGATTTTCTTTACGTACATACAACAGTGGCCTCTTGAAGGGACCCTGTGCACTGAACTCTGGCCATTCAAGCTACTTAAAGGCTGCCGAATGGTGGGTAGGGTAGATGAAGTTTACCATCTGGTCTATACGGCAAGAATTCAGACAGGATCTGTAATCGACCATCGTCGTGTTGATAAGGGTTAACCCTTACTATAGCATAGCAATTAAACAACCACACGCCCTGTACACCCGAAACAAGGACAGTCTAACGACAGGGTTCATCACAAACAGTAATGCAGCAGTTATCGGAGTTGGTGTTTGACTGTCGTACAACAATGAAGAGCCTTATCTTAGCGATAAAAAAGAAAACAACAAAGTTCGAACAGGGACGATACCAATCCTAGTGTCGTTTGGAAATTGAGCACGAAATAGGGACAACTTCATTGGGGAGGGAAACAGAGTAAAAAATATCATGGAAATGTACATCAGTGGTTGTCGGTGAAGGTTAACTTACGGACAAGTATGGTGACAAACCATAGCTTTGTAGTAAAGAAGAAAATGTGCTTAAATGACGAAACTTCTATATCCGCACTTAAAAGAGTCAGCGCCAAGGTGCTTGCACCCTCCAAACAGATAGCTGAGGTGCAACTTAGAGTCAGATAGTTTCCTTGAGGCCTTCACTGTTTCGGATTGTCAGTTGTCCCTGCTCTACAAAACTACCGCAATTCACAATGTCAGAAAACCACAGCAGGCCATCATTCTTCACAACTAGCGTAAGGTTTGAACGTTTTCGTATTATAGCCGTGCCCTCTATGGCCACCTTCGTAGCAGGCATCCGATGGACAATCAAACAACCGTCCACGTTTGTCACCCAAAGTGATGACTTTGTCGACGATAGTTGGTGTTTAGAGATTGAACATACTGATCCATACTGTCTACTGTATGAAGACCATTCCTAAAACAGCCCACTATCAAAGAGAGCACATTCTCCTACGTTTTCACAGAAGGCTGAACGCGGTCGACGATAGTAGGTGGAAATTCGCTGATACTCTTGTCCTTTGCAGAAGGCGGCGCAACTTCTTCTTGTGCGATGACTTCAAGGTCCTAACTATGGCACGACCCAACGGTTGGATTGGACTGACCATGTTTGGTGGAAAGTTCGTCCAGTCGATCACTGTTGGTGTTTAATGGGTTGCAACCCCGCGAGTAGCAGAACCTTTCGCCGAGATTACTGCACTTGCTTATCAAACTCTCAAACCCACTCCTTCCACAAACTTGTTGCCAGTCAAGCTTTTCTGTTACACCTGAAGATGACTGGTGAATGTCGTTTGGAAATATTATCGAAACAGAAAAGAGTTTCAATATTTCGGAGAAATAACAGTTTCCACTGAGCCTCCTCCGTGATTTTCGCGTAGAATAAAACTGGCAATCACTTACTGGTTAATTTACTCCCTGTACAGTTTTCATCCTCATGAATGAGGGTGCGAATGAGGAGACGGACAGAATAATCCGGCTTCACCTGCGCCATAAGCGTCGTCGGACTGATAGCACAAGGGGAACATAGGAAGAACATTCGCGTGCCTGTTGCCAGAAGCTACTGCATCGAATCCCTTCGCTTCTCCAGTTAACAAAAATGTTGGCAGAAGCCTTTGCTTGAGTTGCTTACCGAAAATATTGTTAGCATTGGAACCGAGTTTATTAAGAGAAATCGTGAATTGCTTCGCTTTCTCCGCCAGAACAACTCCATTGATTGGAACATTTTGAGCGTTCTGCTAATTAAATCACAACTTCGGGGCTTCACTGAAATTCGCTGTCAAGCCTGATGTGGTTTCCTCTTCAGCAGTCGCCCCACGATTCCCCCACCTAGTCTACAGGATATTTGTTACATCCGTTCATAGGGGACTTGTTGCAACGTTGTATCGAACACCAGTTTCACATCTATTGTTGCTAGTGCCCAGATGAATGGTGATACCGAAGTCAATGGCCAAATCAACGCTCCCCTCTTCCGTCGTCCTTACTTTTGCACCTACACCATCTGAATTGTGAAAATAAACAGAGTGAAACGGGATGTAGCAATACTCACCACTCCTGTTTCTACAACTGGCTCAATGAACCATTCGTTCATCTCCCACTGACATAGATACATAGACGTATCACGCCATCAACCCTTGACGTGAGTAACTGTGCTCATGTGACTTAGGATGTGACTAGCTGAAAGGCGAACAGACTTCCCAACAGCCTTTTAAGTTCCCGACAGAACATCATTATAACGTTGCTAACCGAAAACGGATCATTCAGATCAGTGATTGTAGCTAGTACCACTTTGAATTTGCTTGGTTCAGTTACCCATAGTTATGAATATCACATACCGTCATTCAGTATCATGAAGCCAGGCAAAACGAAAAGATGGTAATGTTATGAGAGAGTGAGACGATATCATATCGTAAATTTTGTTATGGTGAATGCAGATGTGCGAAGAAGGCTAATTCGTCCACCTTGACAAGGTTTCCGTTATAAAGGCGTTCGTACTAACGGCGCCCCGTTGTACGTAGTACTCCTACAAGCACTTCCTGGAAACTGATCTATATGAAGGTGATGCAGAGAAAGGCAACTGGACTTTGGAACAATGGTCGAAGTAGATTTGCGATCAATAAAGGAGTTACACCAATATTTCTCCGACTGTCTTAAACCAAAATGTCATTTAAGAAGCACACTATCTAGCGCCCTTGCTTGCGGCGTGTTAAAAGGATTACGCAACCCTCATACAATCATGACCGCAGGTTGAGAAGAGCAACAGGGACTGAAAAGTGAAAAACGGGCACCAAACCAGATATAAAAATGTTCAGCAGATACAACAGCACAATTACACAAAGACTGGAATACTGACAGACACCCAAGTCTAGGACAAGAACCAAATAAGCCATGCTTTACATCAAGAACTATCAAACTGCATAGAAATGAAGGTGACTATAATTCAAGAAGTTCTGCTCGCTTAGCTTAACATCTAAAACTTGGTGAGTTGTGGTTTGCTTTCTCTTCATTAACTGAAAAGAACCTAGTTTGTATTGTAAATACATCATTTGAGTAAGGGCACACACGCACCGTTTAATCACTTCCACGCAGCGCCGGCCACATTAGATTACCAGCATTTCACCTCCTCTTAGTTCGGTGTGAATAGCAGGAACTGATAGCGACTGATACAAACTACTGAGGTGATATGACCACGAGACTTGCCGTTTTTGCCTATTTTTGACATAAAGTTCATTAATAACAAAGAATTTTCCTGCAAAATCATGATACATATCGTACCCGAACCACTGAAGTTTTGAACGCAAGAAATTATCATAACAAGCTCCAATGATCATCTGATAAGCACTAGCCTGGCGTGAGTTCCATCAAATCAGATGCGCAGACTAACGCTCCTAGCCAGTCCCACATCAAACTCGTCGGAAACGCTGTACCGTGCGCTTGTTTAAGGAAATAAGGCAACGAGAACCACACCTGCTTTGCAGAACATCTGGACAAAACTCACAATGGGGTTCTGTACCAGGTGTAAATTAAATGCTTAGTTTGTCAGAGTGATAGTGAAGAAGGTTCCAGGGAAGTCTAGAAAAATTCACCTTTTTATCGACGCAAAAGTAAGCTGTGGTTGGTCCTAAAGAACTCCCATATTATTTCTTACTGAGGAGCTGAGCTTATTTCAAATTCAGAAAGCGCTCGCGGACAGGTCTCCGAAACGTTTCAGAACAATGGTGCCGCAACCAGTAAAATAGTTTTATGCACGCTCCAGAGACGACGCATCTAAAGGTCGATAATTGACGCAAACATGTGGTTAACACTTTTAAACAGACACACAAATAACAGAACCAACACGGTCAGAAGCAAGACAATAAATGTTTGGGATTGTGTTATTAAGATTTCAATTGTTTTTGTGAATTCATATGGTGTGTAATGAAAGCCGCAACACAAAATAGCGTTCCTGTCTGTCGCCAGTAATACTCCTCAATCACCTAGATGGCAGCCGGGAATTAAACAAAGGCTAAATCTAAGGTCAGCTGATTCAAGCATCTATTCTTAGTATAACTTTTTTTGGGGATGCCGTAGGTTAAAAAGAAAATATGAAGCCAATCACCCAGAGTCCCGCCAGGAATAAAATAGTGTGAAGTTGAATAAGTAGACTGACCCCACATATATTATGTGGAAGGGATAGTCCCCGGTTTCTCAGATCTGGGGGAGTTCATTTATGAGGCTCACCCTAAACCTTTGATCAGATGACCTCACCAAAAAGGCTGTGAAGAAAACTGCGCAAGATGGCGATGACGTGGCTGCAATGGTTGTGCTATATATTCAAGAGATCGTGCATCAAAGAAGGGGTCTTTACGCAGTGGGTGGTATCAGGAAGCTCCATGAATGAAATTGCTTTTTTTCGGACTGTCTTTGCTCGACATGTCTGACAAGATTGAACCTGTAAAAAGTTCCAGTTAGTGAGACCCATGGTACGAATGTCTGGCCACGACATAAAGAAAGTCTCTAGCTTTTATAATAAGCCGAAAATGCTTCCATTTCGATTTGAGACGGTAGCGTTGGAAACAGTTCCTGTGGTTGTCCCTACAGCATCCCTTTATTGGAGTAGGTTGACAGTAGTTTGGCAATTAAGTAGAACAAATGTATGCGTCTGAATCAATCCAATCAATTAGACAGAAACTGTCCTGACAACTAACTAGAGTAGACACTTCCGTCCTGTGAGGATGCAGAGCTAAAAGAGAGTGGGAAGTATAGCGGCGCGGAAAGAGCAGAGAAAATAAGCGACAAGCTATCAACAGAGGCGTATACGAACTGAGAAGTTGGAAGCAAATGTAAAACTCGACATAACATGAGTACGTTTGTGATAGAAACAGGAAAAAAAGATAACTATAGACCAATAGTATCAAGGGAACACAGGACCCCTCTCAAGGTTAAAACACAATTAGCACCTTCGACGATGAGCTCCAGTGATGTACAACACACCTGGACAGTTATTCGTGATCAGACTGCGCCCAGTTGGGTTTTGGTATGCGCACGAGGAATCGAAAGGCGAGCAATACAGGATAGTCAGGACAAATCTGGATTCGTTTACCAACGATACTGCGTATGTAAATATGAGACAGTCCAAGCCGTGGGTAGTGCACGGGATGGAACCGACCCGCATTAAATGTGCGAGACGACTGCCTATGTGCATAACTTGCTCTGGCATTGGTTAATCTCATAGGAGACAAGATGCGCTGACTAAAACACACCATTTAGGCAAGATGTGGTAAATGTCGTTAGGGGTCTTATAAACATCTTCCTTGTGAGTCTAACAAATACTCTTTCAATCACCCACAGTACTCGATGCTCCTGGTTGCCAGTGACCATAAGCTATGAGCTCACCGGATGCGACGGACCTCAGTCAAGCCTGTTGGGATATTCACGGTACTTCAACTTCTAACGCTAGGCAGTTGTAGGTAGGCTTGAAGGGTCCAACAGACAGTATTATAGACTTACTGCCAGAAGTCTATCTTTTGTTCTAGCCCAGTCTGCCCCGCCTGCATCTCAGGGTTTCAATCCCTCCAAAACCGTTCGCCACCCTCGGTGCCTGAAAAAATCGGTAAAAAAATAAGTGGAGTCCCCCTGACTGGCACCCCCGGACAGTTGGTCACGTACAATGAAGACAGCAAATCCCGGTGTGGAGCACTATGGAAATTTACTCGAAATGGCTTGTAGAGTGGAAAGAATGGAGCCAGATTGTCGGTCGAGAAGGTGAAGAATCGACGCAAGACGTGTCTACTCACTATACACGACCGTAGGCACGACACATGAACCTAGAGACAGTTTTGCCAAACTCCTGTTAATTACTGCAAACCAAATGGGTGCTGTTACACCCTGTTTAGAGCAACTGTGTTGCACATGAACACGGCCTGCCAGAAGATGGAAAGTCCAACAACACTGACTGCACGAGGTGAGTATTCAGTTCCGAACCCGTCAAAATAGCCAACAGGTTGGTAACGCTTAGAGTTTAACGTATAGCGTTGGAAAACAGGAGACGTCTGCTATATGCACCTCGACACCGGAATAAGCAGAGCGTTGTGCCCCATTTCCCCCATCGCGCTATGAAGTGAGCATCTAGGAACCACATGTAGACCGTCATTAGGTGCCAGCAACACCTGCGTTGGTAGCGCATTCCAGCCACTAACGATCACATAGAGACCACCAACCAGGATCAACATACTTCAAAGGACTTACAGCGTTGACAACGTTTTCCGATTCTTCAAGATCATCTTCACCCAAAGCATCATCTATAGCGTCGGTCATCATCTCTTCCTTGGAATCTAATAACCCGGATTCTTTTTCAAAATCCATCATGATCTTCTGAAGTTGAGGTAACTTCATTGAAGCATTCATCCTTTTCATAACCTGAGTAACTTGCTTCATCGTTTGCCCCATAGCGTTTGTGGATTTGAGAGTTTGTAGTTTGTACCCAACAGACTGTTATGGGTATTTATAAATTTAAAGAGACGCACCTCGAGATTTGCTCGCATTAATGTGAACCTTTTTATATAATTTTTATTCCTGACTATTTGTATGGCAAGTATTCTAACTGCGTCCATCTCGTTCTGTTTTGCCGATTTCTTTATTTCGTTTTTTATACGCGTTTGTTCTTGCTCGAGGCATCTCGTCTCTCTATCTAGTTCGCGAACAGCACGAGTAATCGCCCGCTTGTTAGCGCGCAACTGCTCGTCGACCGTTTTCCTTGAGCCGAAAAGGAAACTCATTGCCAGAAAACGGCGTGATGAAAAACTGCAGCCCACAATGAACCAATAGACGGGGAGTTCCTGTGCAAGCTAGCAATGAATGGTATAATAAACCATTAAACTAAGTTAAAGTGCACCGACTTCTTTTCATTGAAAACTAGACAAAATCACCGATTACCTAAACATGATATCCTAGATAATTTGTTTAAATGGACATGGCGACCTTCCGAAGAGTGCAGTTAGACCGCAGCCTGATGCCTTATTGTTTGTTTGTTTATGTTTCTGGGAGAATAAAACCCTGCCCTCGTCTTCAGACGTCCGGGTGTGGTTCTGTAGGTTTATATGGTCTGAACCTTCAGTAGCACATACTTGCAAGTGTTTATCTGGTGTGAGACTTTGTGGGAACGTACCCACAGTACCACTCAGATGGTGGGTGTATGTGAAATGGCTTGTGCAGTTATAGCAACTTCCAACCATTGAGAGTGACCATACGGCCTATGTGTGAGAAACAAAATAACGCAACTAAATTTTTATTAAGATACAAGGTGACACTAAAAGGAGTGCAGAATAATGAAGAGACCTAGTAAATTTGGATGCCACAATGTTAACCTGGGCAGAATAAGGTCAAGTAAACGGTGCGTGTAATAGTGATCACGGAGATATATGTATTTTCCGGATCAATGTTGCCACTGCTGTTTACTCGACTTTTTTTAAGAGATCAATAATAACGATATACACTCCTAGTTTGGGGATAACCGACAGACAAGGCCATTTTTGTGAAGACCATTTAGTCAGCGACTCTCCAAACTAAGCTGAAGATTGTGCCAGCCCTATGTTCTCTGACGGCGCATTCCATGAAGAGCAGGTGCGCACGTCTCAACTGTTTTTATACATTGCAGACGACTGCGCTGTGCAGGCGGTTTATACTGATGGCTGCTAATGCGTACAGTATCAACATCTTAGAGGGGTATTTATTGGTGTGATCAGACATCTTTAATATTTTGAGAGTCGTTATGACATCACCCCTTACTCGTTTCCACAGTAATAGGAACTGGTTCAATAAGTAACGGTGTTCAGACCTTCTGCTCAATTGTAGTCTGACGCCTGACTGTCTCAGACAAGACAACATCTCCTTTAGAGTATGGCGCGCCTGGTGGGCTCTCTACGTTCAACAGCGGTTTGATGAACGTACGGAAGAGACGAGCGAAATACGCCACTGTGAATTCTCCGAGTGCTCTACTTAGCGCACCTATTCGGCCGTCGGCCTTTGTGTTTAGGGCAGAAGTACTGGCACTCAGCCTGAGGTCAGAAGGCATTATTGTGCCGAGGTCTCGCGTGGAGGTGGCCACGGGTAACGTACCGTTCGGTTAGTGGAACTTTTCAAGGGCATAGGGTTGGATATACATGATTTTGGATTTCACCGTTTTAAACGGCAGTCGATTGTCCGCTACCCAATGAGGTATGGTATCTTGATCCTTCTTGGGAGCAAACGCATCCTGTGTGGATCTCGAAACCCGCCACACCTCTACGCTATCTGCGGCCGTGAGAACGATGAAATCAATAATGACTGTCAATGGATCGTTTGTGGGGACAAGAAATGGCAACTGGCTTAACACAGGGACAAGCTAGTGTACAAAACGGCGCCGACAGCTCTCCCACTGACTCGTAGGGTATACCAGATTTGTTAGGTGATATTGCAGCCATAACTCTTTTGACTTCCCCAGATCTAGCACGTGCCGTTTCTTCCAAAAAATGTGATGAGTCAAATTATCGTACTTTGAGTTGGTTTCCCAGTGTGTAAGTTATGTTAGTGGACTACCAAGCCTTTAGCTCGTGCTTGTCCGTAGTCTCCCTTTATAAGGAAACCCCTGGAGCCCCCCGTTTAAAACTCCGTCTGTAGCGTGGATCTGGAAAAGCCTAACCTGAGAAGTCTAAAGGGTTAATAAAAAATCCCGGTTGGGCGAGCGGACAATGTAGAAGTAGCATCAAGCAGTACAGCCTGCCAGTATTTACATCCATCGCAATGGCAGAACAAGAGCTGCGAGGTCACCAGCGTCAACTGATATATAGAGAGGAGGGAGGTGTCGTTCGGTTCAGCGTTTAAGTGCTCAGTACACGCATTAAAGGCAGGTTGTTCTCGGATACCTTGGTCCTGCCAGTAGGATCCAGTCCGTTTGACTCATCTGGTGTCGAGTCGAAAATCTTTTAACAGTGTCTTCCATTGCCATTACTATTTAAAACAAGAACCAAGACGGAGTGAGTTTATGAATCTTACACCTCTCCATTCAACTGGTAATCTAATGGGTTGTCACAACTAACCCTAAAGAGACAACTAGGGACCACAGATGGGTGGTCGTCTGGTTACTGTTAACCCTTGTCACTGTTAACCGTCGTCTGCGGAATGCCCGATGACTGAGCAGGTAGTCTCATATCATGGCTTCGATGACTGCCTCCATCTACCTAGATAAACAGCTACTCGAATGAACACAGGCGGCGGAAAATTGTGTGGGAATAAGTCACAGTGGCGCCGTCAAAATTCAACCGAATGGTGACCATGAATATCAAGCTCATACTCTGGTCGTCTGTCACAGGTCGTTACCCACCAAACTTGCTTATTGGTTGACAGCTGTTGATAGCTTGTCGCTTATTTTCTCTGCTCTTTCCGCGCCGCTATACTTCCCACTCTCTTTTAGCTCTGCATCCTCACAGGACGGAAGTGTCTACTCTAGTTAGTTGTCAGGACAGTTTCTGTCTAATTGATTGGATTGATTCAGACGCATACATTTGTTCTACTTAATTGCCAAACTACTGTCAACCTACTCCAATAAAGGGATGCTGTAGGGACAACCACAGGAACTGTTTCCAACGCTACCGTCTCAAATCGAAATGGAAGCATTTTCGGCTTATTATAAAAGCTAGAGACTTTCTTTATGTCGTGGCCAGACATTCGTACCATGGGTCTCACTAACTGGAACTTTTTACAGGTTCAATCTTGTCAGACATGTCGAGCAAAGACAGTCCGAAAAAAAGCAATTTCATTCATGGAGCTTCCTGATACCACCCACTGCGTAAAGACCCCTTCTTTGATGCACGATCTCTTGAATATATAGCACAACCATTGCAGCCACGTCATCGCCATCTTGCGCAGTTTTCTTCACAGCCTTTTTGGTGAGGTCATCTGATCAAAGGTTTAGGGTGAGCCTCATAAATGAACTCCCCCAGATCTGAGAAACCGGGGACTATCCCTTCCACATAATATATGTGGGGTCAGTCTACTTATTCAACTTCACACTATTTTATTCCTGGCGGGACTCTGGGTGATTGGCTTCATATTTTCTTTTTAACCTACGGCATCCCCAAAAAAAGTTATACTAAGAATAGATGCTTGAATCAGCTGACCTTAGATTTAGCCTTTGTTTAATTCCCGGCTGCCATCTAGGTGATTGAGGAGTATTACTGGCGACAGACAGGAACGCTATTTTGTGTTGCGGCTTTCATTACACACCATATGAATTCACAAAAACAATTGAAATCTTAATAACACAATCCCAAACATTTATTGTCTTGCTTCTGACCGTGTTGGTTCTGTTATTTGTGTGTCTGTTTAAAAGTGTTAACCACATGTTTGCGTCAATTATCGACCTTTAGATGCGTCGTCTCTGGAGCGTGCATAAAACTATTTTACTGGTTGCGGCACCATTGTTCTGAAACGTTTCGGAGACCTGTCCGCGAGCGCTTTCTGAATTTGAAATAAGCTCAGCTCCTCAGTAAGAAATAATATGGGAGTTCTTTAGGACCAACCACAGCTTACTTTTGCGTCGATAAAAAGGTGAATTTTTCTAGACTTCCCTGGAACCTTCTTCACTATCACTCTGACAAACTAAGCATTTAATTTACACCTGGTACAGAACCCCATTGTGAGTTTTGTCCAGATGTTCTGCAAAGCAGGTGTGGTTCTCGTTGCCTTATTTCCTTAAACAAGCGCACGGTACAGCGTTTCCGACGAGTTTGATGTGGGACTGGCTAGGAGCGTTAGTCTGCGCATCTGATTTGATGGAACTCACGCCAGGCTAGTGCTTATCAGATGATCATTGGAGCTTGTTATGATAATTTCTTGCGTTCAAAACTTCAGTGGTTCGGGTACGATATGTATCATGATTTTGCAGGAAAATTCTTTGTTATTAATGAACTTTATGTCAAAAATAGGCAAAAACGGCAAGTCTCGTGGTCATATCACCTCAGTAGTTTGTATCAGTCGCTATCAGTTCCTGCTATTCACACCGAACTAAGAGGAGGTGAAATGCTGGTAATCTAATGTGGCCGGCGCTGCGTGGAAGTGATTAAACGGTGCGTGTGTGCCCTTACTCAAATGATGTATTTACAATACAAACTAGGTTCTTTTCAGTTAATGAAGAGAAAGCAAACCACAACTCACCAAGTTTTAGATGTTAAGCTAAGCGAGCAGAACTTCTTGAATTATAGTCACCTTCATTTCTATGCAGTTTGATAGTTCTTGATGTAAAGCATGGCTTATTTGGTTCTTGTCCTAGACTTGGGTGTCTGTCAGTATTCCAGTCTTTGTGTAATTGTGCTGTTGTATCTGCTGAACATTTTTATATCTGGTTTGGTGCCCGTTTTTCACTTTTCAGTCCCTGTTGCTCTTCTCAACCTGCGGTCATGATTGTATGAGGGTTGCGTAATCCTTTTAACACGCCGCAAGCAAGGGCGCTAGATAGTGTGCTTCTTAAATGACATTTTGGTTTAAGACAGTCGGAGAAATATTGGTGTAACTCCTTTATTGATCGCAAATCTACTTCGACCATTGTTCCAAAGTCCAGTTGCCTTTCTCTGCATCACCTTCATATAGATCAGTTTCCAGGAAGTGCTTGTAGGAGTACTACGTACAACGGGGCGCCGTTAGTACGAACGCCTTTATAACGGAAACCTTGTCAAGGTGGACGAATTAGCCTTCTTCGCACATCTGCATTCACCATAACAAAATTTACGATATGATATCGTCTCACTCTCTCATAACATTACCATCTTTTCGTTTTGCCTGGCTTCATGATACTGAATGACGGTATGTGATATTCATAACTATGGGTAACTGAACCAAGCAAATTCAAAGTGGTACTAGCTACAATCACTGATCTGAATGATCCGTTTTCGGTTAGCAACGTTATAATGATGTTCTGTCGGGAACTTAAAAGGCTGTTGGGAAGTCTGTTCGCCTTTCAGCTAGTCACATCCTAAGTCACATGAGCACAGTTACTCACGTCAAGGGTTGATGGCGTGATACGTCTATGTATCTATGTCAGTGGGAGATGAACGAATGGTTCATTGAGCCAGTTGTAGAAACAGGAGTGGTGAGTATTGCTACATCCCGTTTCACTCTGTTTATTTTCACAATTCAGATGGTGTAGGTGCAAAAGTAAGGACGACGGAAGAGGGGAGCGTTGATTTGGCCATTGACTTCGGTATCACCATTCATCTGGGCACTAGCAACAATAGATGTGAAACTGGTGTTCGATACAACGTTGCAACAAGTCCCCTATGAACGGATGTAACAAATATCCTGTAGACTAGGTGGGGGAATCGTGGGGCGACTGCTGAAGAGGAAACCACATCAGGCTTGACAGCGAATTTCAGTGAAGCCCCGAAGTTGTGATTTAATTAGCAGAACGCTCAAAATGTTCCAATCAATGGAGTTGTTCTGGCGGAGAAAGCGAAGCAATTCACGATTTCTCTTAATAAACTCGGTTCCAATGCTAACAATATTTTCGGTAAGCAACTCAAGCAAAGGCTTCTGCCAACATTTTTGTTAACTGGAGAAGCGAAGGGATTCGATGCAGTAGCTTCTGGCAACAGGCACGCGAATGTTCTTCCTATGTTCCCCTTGTGCTATCAGTCCGACGACGCTTATGGCGCAGGTGAAGCCGGATTATTCTGTCCGTCTCCTCATTCGCACCCTCATTCATGAGGATGAAAACTGTACAGGGAGTAAATTAACCAGTAAGTGATTGCCAGTTTTATTCTACGCGAAAATCACGGAGGAGGCTCAGTGGAAACTGTTATTTCTCCGAAATATTGAAACTCTTTTCTGTTTCGATAATATTTCCAAACGACATTCACCAGTCATCTTCAGGTGTAACAGAAAAGCTTGACTGGCAACAAGTTTGTGGAAGGAGTGGGTTTGAGAGTTTGATAAGCAAGTGCAGTAATCTCGGCGAAAGGTTCTGCTACTCGCGGGGTTGCAACCCATTAAACACCAACAGTGATCGACTGGACGAACTTTCCACCAAACATGGTCAGTCCAATCCAACCGTTGGGTCGTGCCATAGTTAGGACCTTGAAGTCATCGCACAAGAAGAAGTTGCGCCGCCTTCTGCAAAGGACAAGAGTATCAGCGAATTTCCACCTACTATCGTCGACCGCGTTCAGCCTTCTGTGAAAACGTAGGAGAATGTGCTCTCTTTGATAGTGGGCTGTTTTAGGAATGGTCTTCATACAGTAGACAGTATGGATCAGTATGTTCAATCTCTAAACACCAACTATCGTCGACAAAGTCATCACTTTGGGTGACAAACGTGGACGGTTGTTTGATTGTCCATCGGATGCCTGCTACGAAGGTGGCCATAGAGGGCACGGCTATAATACGAAAACGTTCAAACCTTACGCTAGTTGTGAAGAATGATGGCCTGCTGTGGTTTTCTGACATTGTGAATTGCGGTAGTTTTGTAGAGCAGGGACAACTGACAATCCGAAACAGTGAAGGCCTCAAGGAAACTATCTGACTCTAAGTTGCACCTCAGCTATCTGTTTGGAGGGTGCAAGCACCTTGGCGCTGACTCTTTTAAGTGCGGATATAGAAGTTTCGTCATTTAAGCACATTTTCTTCTTTACTACAAAGCTATGGTTTGTCACCATACTTGTCCGTAAGTTAACCTTCACCGACAACCACTGATGTACATTTCCATGATATTTTTTACTCTGTTTCCCTCCCCAATGAAGTTGTCCCTATTTCGTGCTCAATTTCCAAACGACACTAGGATTGGTATCGTCCCTGTTCGAACTTTGTTGTTTTCTTTTTTATCGCTAAGATAAGGCTCTTCATTGTTGTACGACAGTCAAACACCAACTCCGATAACTGCTGCATTACTGTTTGTGATGAACCCTGTCGTTAGACTGTCCTTGTTTCGGGTGTACAGGGCGTGTGGTTGTTTAATTGCTATGCTATAGTAAGGGTTAACCCTTATCAACACGACGATGGTCGATTACAGATCCTGTCTGAATTCTTGCCGTATAGACCAGATGGTAAACTTCATCTACCCTACCCACCATTCGGCAGCCTTTAAGTAGCTTGAATGGCCAGAGTTCAGTGCACAGGGTCCCTTCAAGAGGCCACTGTTGTATGTACGTAAAGAAAATCCATTCGAAGTCATCAAAGGCGCAAGTTCTCACAATAGTATCATTCTCATATGTGGGTCCATACCATTGCCGGATGTTCAGTCGCAAGCGATCATTTTCTCTTAAGCTGCAGCCTAACAACCAATTGCACCCTAACATACCTAGCCTTTGTATTAAAACTGTCACAGTCAGACTGGACCTTGACGTGGTGTGACGGTTTGCGCATCTCGAT
>QNGE01008953.1:0-14607 GCA_008508345.1 Paragonimus westermani | reverse complement strand
ACGCATCCCCGTCTGATTCGTACGGCACCACTTTACACAATCTCGCTCAATCCGAACAAACTGAGCGTGCCAACATCCATGTCCCCACATGTACGGCCACACCTATATCAGCTTCAAAAGGTGCACCACACTGTGTTGCTCTGTCCTCTGTTGATGTCCATTCGAGAAGCGTAGGACTTAAACATGTAGTTGTCTCAGCATACCACCAAAAGAGAAGTCGTTCAGTCGAGTTAAAGCTGTACAATTTTACTTTTAACAACAGGCTTGAAAATGCATAGCGGTCTCTAAATTACATGTGACCCAGTAAAGCAGATTTAAATGGGGGGAGTCTCAACTAGTTAACAGTGGAATTAACAAAAATTCCTTAAATCCATATCCTTCATCGATAACTCGAAAACGTCCGCGAGACTTACTCATCGGTAGTAATGTGAACTCGTCAGAATCTGTTTGCATTCCTTGGTGTACACGTCACTGCCGTTAATTGTTCCCAAAAATACAACATTCCAACAAGTTTCTATGCGCACAGCCTTATAGGTTTGGCAATACAGTGATCGGGTAGAAAAAAGAACATGTGAATAACGTATGTGTCCGTTTTCTATGAGCATTTTTGTAAATACAGCTGCCATGAAAACAAACGCAAATATGTTTTCGTTACTTCATCCTCGCGGTCTACAATGGTAAAGACAGGCGTTAGAGTTAAATAAAGACACTGGTTTTATCTGTCGACGAGAAGCTGAGGCTATTATTGTAACAAGCAGTAGGGGTTCGAACAACAGTCCTGAAAAGAGGAACAATACAATCAAACGTGAGCCAAAGGCCCAGTAAGCCATTCACACGACTTACGCAAACGCAAACCAGAACGGCACCGACAACACAGCAGCACGCCCCGTCACACAACTCAAATTCAATTTGTACGCGCTCGCTGGTTTCGGTTGCGCGTTGCACATCTCCCCTCTTCGTAAAGCATAGTCCCCGGTGCTCCAAACCCTCTACAAACCGGCTGGTGCTCATGTTGCTAGGGTAGATAGAGTGCCTGCAGACCCTTTGCCCGTTTTCTTGGAACATCACCTTTTTGCACTCATTTTTATCTCCACACCTTTTTTGAATCCTGATCCTCGTCTCATTTCTGGCACATCTGCACTTCATCATGTCACTTCTCTTTCAAATTCTCTACTTGTTCTTTTTCAAGACACACTATTTTTTCTCCTGACACTTCTGTCTTTTTCATCCTGGCACGGTCGCCAAATTGTAACATTCAACCAGAAGAGCAGACGGAGGTCATGACCGAAAATGTATTACGCAACACGCGGCAATAATTTACATACAAGTGTCCTGCTTGTTTGTCTGACTGTCCGTTGGTTCGAGATCCTCGTGCACAACTTTGACGTAGCGGTCACTTCAAATTCGATCCGCGCGCGCTAACTAGTTTAAGTCGCGTGTTACATTATCACTCGATTGCTGATAACTTGACTGGTCAATTAGATCACATGTGTCCATTGAAATCATCCGTAATTTCAATTCTTGTAAAACAACTCCACCGGTGGAAAAGTTCAGTACACTGACATATATGGCTTTCAAAATTGGTAAAAATGTGTACCATACACACCAATTAGTAATGTATTATCACCAGAATCAGTAATTATACTTGCCTGAAATTCTGTTTGAACTCTTGCACTTGACTCAATCCAAATTGTTTCTCTTTTACCGTGGTGCACGATGTTAGTCTAATCCAGTGTGGGGTTCGTGGAGATCAACAACGATTTGCCGAGTTTCCTTCTTATCTTCGAAACAGTCTTAAGGTTTTAAAAATTGTTTCAAAACTCTTTCCGTGCTGCTGTTGTCTACGGAAGAGACATACTGCATTGTAAACAAACGCTATGTTTACTTACTGAGATAGTTTATTGGAACAAAAAACATTAGTTGGCACTGTTGTTAGGTTAGAAGACGATTACAATACCCTTTATGTTGCGTGCGTGAACTCGCTAAAGTGACAAGTAAAATACAAGTGGTAATCAACAAAAGTATTTAGTTCTTCAGCAGTTCAGCACTTCTTAATCAATTTAACCATGGCCTTGTTGTCTACTTGTGCCACGGAGGTGAGGTCTGACCGTAACCAGACGAGCTCCCATTGTTTGAACATTGCTATCTTTTCAATAAAGAGAAGATCGTGGAGACAGCACCTTCGAACAATGAGAATTCCAGTCACACATTGTCTCTGATCGATCGTTAACGTATTATCCTCTATTTACAAGTTGCTCGACAATATGAGGTAGTTTGTAGTGTGCTCGAATCGGTTAGCGATAATGGGGATCTGACGCCAACATCTCATTAACGGCGTGCCCAGTGTAGGATGGGCATCCAACGTCAAACAGTAACAAGGCCTCAACGAACTCCGGAGGGTAGTGAATCAGTTAACTGGCATCAGAGGCCCCATGCAAAAATACTTATTCTGTTCTGTAGAGTTGGTCATTAGGTTTGTAAGTTTAGTGAACGTTCCCTCACCTTCTTTGTGTGAATTGCTTTCTCCAAATGACATCCCACATCATACTGAACGCACAGTTGTATACGTAGGAGTGGTGTAGCCTAAAGCCATCAGATCAACAGGGTCAGATGGACTGTCGTCAGATGTCACCAGAGTATGTCAAATTTTTGACCGACTCTTGTAGATATATTTACCAGAGATAATACACAGGGAGCTGTTCACCACTGGAAAATTGCTAGCTTTACACTGGTGTCACGTGAAGACTCCTTCAAACATTTACCGATTGCATAGACTTTGGTGGCGTTAGGAAGTTGTCAGTAATACCTCCTTGAATACCTATTGCTGCAGAGTGACCAGGCGAATCCAACCTTGTTTTCCGTCTGTCTCGGTCTACTCTTAACTCGGTGTCTTAATGTGTCCAACCAGTTTTGTAACCTCTTTTTATTTCATCGTTAGTAAGACAGGCCGATTTCCTTTTCCTCATCAAAGCAATGCCTTCAACTTCAACAATAGGGAGATGTTGTTTTGTTTCCCAAATAGTGTAACATCCTTATGTCCCGTATAATGGCTTCAGGTAATTATGTTTGAATCGTTCCAAACGCTAAACGTCTCCGATTGCCACGAACTCAGGTGTTCTCTGGGATGAAAATCTCCTCTCATTTTTCTCTTCCCCTCATGTGAACCCCACATCCACAATTAAGGAACCAGTATTTTAACTATACAGTTTTGTCGTCTTTGCTTTCCAAGATGTGGAGTCATCTTCCTATCTAGCCCTACAAAATAATCTTATCGAACTGGCTAAATTATCTAAGGTACGCTGTTTATTGTTCCGTGTTTCCAAAGGTATGGATATTTCGTCTTTCCTTCTCGAAGAAACCTAATATCAAAATCTCTTAATGATTTCCTCAGATGCGTGTTAAAATCGTTATTTTTTCTCAGCTCACTTCAGCTACCCATTCAGGTATTAAGCTGTGCTGAAATCTAACGCGGTCACTTCATTTTAACCATGATTTACCAGATGTAGGGAGCTCACGTTTCACATTTCACGTCTGTTGGATTTCAAGCTCCTATGAACAGTATTCGTCCTGTTAAGAGTGAAGGTATACTCGTGATCTGGTTATTTTCTCCTTCGATTATTTATCCTGGACTTCAAGCAGGAGACCGCTTCTGTGATCCAAGTAACACTTAGGCAACTGTACCGGTATTCCTTATCACAGTTTCGTTATAACTATACTATTTAAAAATCGCAAAGTATGAAAGTTGTTCGTCTTCGAATATTGTACGATTCAATGCTTACTGTACATTGGGACCCTTCAGTATATGAGTTTCAATCACAAACTATATAGCATTCCAAAAATGTGTGCGTCTACCCGTGCACACGTTTCTTTTCCTCCCTTCAATCGGCACGAGTTCTTACTAATCCTGACATTCTGCTCACGAATTGACCGTAAAAGTATATCAACAACTTTGCTGAACAAGATGCCCCTGAATTTTCAATATCCCACTCTTGAAGTTTATAAGGCAACTTCTTGACATGACATACCGTGAGTCAGGTCCCTGAAATATTGACTCTGAATGAATACTCCCAGAAAACACCCTTCAGAATCAAAAAACAATCGAGTGGTATAGCACTTTTGCTAAAGGCCTTATTTAGACGGTGTCAGCTTTTGATTCTGTCTCCCCTTTTACTCCTCCAACTCTCACAGTGCTTCAAGTGATTAATTGTTTGATAGTTCCGTGCAACTAGTAAACATTCAGTTGCTTGGTGGACGCACTTCTTCATGCGCGGATCGAAAATCGGCTCCATCGTGCACTTCTTCGAACATCTGGGAAGTGTGACTTTGCCACTACTGCGTTCAGTTCCTCCTGATAGTCGATCACAATGCCTCCATTACGGCCTCTGACAATTCCAGATCTTAATATAGTGTTGGAATAGGAGTGAGGTTTTCTTTCGGTTGCAGGACTGGGGAACGGTGTTTTCGTGCATGGTACTTTGGTTAACGTCTCTCTTTGGAAATGGAAAAGTGGTCTGCGCTCGTTCTATCAGCATAAGGTGCAGCATACAGACACAAAGAGGCCGGGAAGATTAGTAAATATATTTTCGAAACGAAAATCGTTTACATATCTTTTTACCTACGGGCGGCTTGAATTCTCACTCTAATCGTCTTGCTACGTAACAGAAGCATCACAGCTTAACAGTCCCTGTCTCAATACAGTACGGTAGTAATTGAACACAAAGTTTGCTGACAAATATTTGCGGACTTGCGGTCCCGGTGGCCACCGGCAAAGCGGTACACAGTTGGTATGATATGGTTGGGTGTCCTGGCCACCACGTATATTAGGGAATGGATGCTACTATCTGTTAACAGATATCGGGCTTGTAGGCCACTACATTAAGGTAGTCCGTGTAGTTATCCACTTGACCACGAGGTCGCGGTCACCGGTTTATTGAAACGAATGTGAATTATTTTCTTCAGCTGTTGCTTTTCCATTTCTCATATGCCAAAATATAAAAAAGCCAGTAGAAAAGGCTGTCTACTGCCTAGTTAGTGATCACTGGAGCCAACTGTTTCCTGAAACCTCCCCCGACCCCGTTCGGAACAATTTTTGATGTTTACGACATCTCTGACAGCCTCCAAACGATTATTCGTCTCTAGTCAGTGAATAAAATAGACTTAGTAACCACTAAAAGAAAGCTACTGGATTTTAATGTGTAAACTGCGGTACAAAATGAGTATTGTGTTACACGGAGACTGCCTATTGCACTTCAGGTGCGGATATAGGTTGACTACAAGTTAAATAGTGGCGTGACTTTCAATATCTGTCACGCAGTTCTCGCTAACCACCAATACGTACATTAAGTAACTGTCACCGCTCTGTTTCGCCTTTTGCTCATAACTCCTGGTTCCCTCAAAAGTAGTTAACCTATATGTAAGTGAGTAAAATGAGGCGAATATTTACCAGACACTCCGGGCAGTATTATCTGAGAGGATTCGAAGGAGGCTTGTGAAGCTCAGTTTCTTCTGGGGGCCGTTGTGAAAAAGGTTATGCTAACGGGAGTTACCATAGTTAGTTGCCAAAAAACGAACTTTTTGTATTTTATCCACCCTTGTTGAAAAAACAGTACCAACAGGTTTAGGCGGAGGTGAACAAGCTGGTGAGATATCTTGAGGCCTGGGAGCGCTATTTGATCGAGCGACTGCAAGGGATCAGGTGAACTCTTGATTGTGTCTGCTGTCCACTCTCAACTCGACACTCCATGACCGGTCAGGTAGAGGCAGTCTGAATGGCTGATCGAGTCAGAAATCTTACTTTCCCAGCCGCAAGCCCTGTGGCCGTCAATTTCGATAACTTGATTGTAACTTGTGTGTAACCATTTTGCTTGATTAGCTGAGAGCTTCCTTTTAAGTCTCAGTTGTGACGGTTGTCTACTGGGTCGTGGTGATAACATGGGTGTAAAGATTTTGTTGATGCACCATAAAACTCTCTCCTTGAACTGATAGGCAAATTAAGCAATCTGAATAAAACTATTTGGGTTACTTCCACTGGATTGCATAAAACATAAGTTCGGATGAGTCACTAACACCGTATCTGAAGGTCTACCATCCGGGGCTGATGCCCATCTTGTGCTTAAGTTCTTTCAACGTAACCATACAACGGATTCAGGCTCATCGTAATTTCAAAATGTAGCAAAGACAGGTCGACAGTAGAACGGATAACACTTCTAAGAATTCAGGAAGTTGTTGGTCTGAGCCAATTAAACGTATTTCCGACTTCCCGGAAGGACTGAAAGTCGAGATAACAAACAAGGGCATTTGTGACTTCGCTATTCTACTCAGGCTAACTGAATGCATAAAATTACACCCACTCTCGATGTCCAAGTGAAGGTAATTGTGTTAACCTCAGAGTTTCCTGCTGTTAGAAGTCCTGGAATATCGACGCCGTCGCATGCAGACAATTTTCCAGAAAAATTCGGACCCGAAAGCTACGTTCAGTCAACGAACTTTTATTCGGTTGTTGATTACATGCTGTATAGCTTTCTAAATCTTCAGAAGGTCTAAAATAGGTGTTAACGTTGTATGATAATGAGCCGTTCGTTCCACATTTTGGGGAAATTGATGGATAGCTAGATGAAGTGCTCGCTACACGCTCGCCTTCGTTTAAAAGTGGCTGTATGAGTAGCATGTTCGTAATCATGTTGACTGACTCATTTAAAAAGCTGGATGACTAATCATCTAGGCTAAAATGTGGCGTATACTGCACGCGAGTGCCGAACAAGAGTATGGAGCAGTGGAGGTCTCAACTGAACTCGTTGTTTCCAAATCCCAGTTGGTATTGTGTTCGTTATTAAGTTTGTAACAAGATGCATGGAGGGGACCACTTAGTAAAAAAAATCCTGTGTGACATAATAAACAGACAGGTAAATCCTATTTTCCTATTATTCAGAACGGATCTCGTAGTTCGATTAATATCCCTGAGCAGCTTTGAGTTGAGGTACCACATCAGCAGTTCAGACCACTCTGCAGAACGGGATGCTGTGAGACCGAAAACATAATGGAAAACAATTAAAAATCACCAGATGGTTTCCCTAAATGTAGCGTTGTTACTCACAAACATGCCGCTTAAAGAAACAGTAGAGTACTTATGTGAATGTGTAGAAGAAAACCGAATGGAAATTGGTATCCCGGTACATCTTTTTGAAGGAATTGTTGTTGTGTTGCAAATAAAACATCCACCTTCAATTTACTGGTGCGATATATATACAGAAAGAAAGAGTAGCTATGGGGTCTTTACTAGGCTGGTTGCTTCCAGACGTATTTGTAGCTCAAGTGGAACTTATTCACTTAGGACGCGCATTCTCCAAACTTCCGTTCTATAGACACAATTTAGTTGACATATTCGGCGTAATCAAAGACTCCACTGATGCGCATGGCCTTCTACTGCCAAATAATCGAGCACACCCCAGTGTACAATGCACACTGGAAGAGGAGAAGGATGATAGTTTGTCTTTCCTTTATGTGCTACTGCACCGCAGAGCGGACGGTTCCCTCCAAATATCCGTTCACAGAAAACAGACGTGGACGAGGCAGTATACCAACTTCCTAATCTTCGTACCACTAGAGCAAAGACGAGATTTGATTGTCTGTCTAACCGAAAGAACGAGAAGAATTCGCATGAAAGGTGCCATAAACAAAGGACTGCAACGGATTCGAGAAGTATTTAGCCAGAGAGATGTGTAGGGAAGAATATGAAATGTGAAGATGCCCAGCCAGTGACAGAAACAACAACGATAAAACTCTTTCTTTATCAGCCCGATTTTCCAAAGCGATGTACTTAGTGAACCAATCAGCCGCAGGCTACAATGCCGCACAAACGATCGTTTCGTCTTAGGGTCGACAAATATGGGTATCTTATCTCAAAGATTAATTACCTGAGTTTTCTTCGCCATTCTGTATTTATTCTTTCACATGCTGTTGCCAAGCTGGTTATACGTTGGGAAAATCACTCGGTGACTATCAAAGAGGATCCGTGGGCACCTTCCGAAATGGCTACGTACTGCTATGACGAAACCAATCTCAAGTGCTATTATATCGCATCTGGTCGACAGTGATCGTCAAAATTATGCCCAACAGCGTTCAAAATTAGCTACGAAGTGTTCCAAATTCACTCGCGAGTTATCAGGACGAGACTGTTATCGACGGTAGAAGAGATCGCTATCAACCTATACAACTTCCAACTGTGCGCCCAAAAGAAATTCATAGACGCCATGCACCTTTCGTGACCAGCCACGTGGAAACCGTCTGAAATACAGTGGCTCAGTGACCCGATTAACACGTTATCACACACCGGTCACATGATTCATGTAAGCACAACACATTCACGCGTACGCACAAACCCACCATCACCACGACCACTTAGTTAGACGGTCATCCACAGTTTCTCTTACTATTACCACTGCGTATAACCATATTTTTGTTTTACAAATGAATCAATAAACCCCTTTTAAATATATACGCCTGATGAGAATGACCGAAAACAGCTGTTTGTAACCCTGACTTCTTATGAGTATTTTAGATGTAATGAATAAGTTCTGTAAACTACTGAAAGACAGATTGAGAATAACATAACGTTAAAAGCAAGTTATAATACTCTACGTCTCAACCACCTTAGGTGGCCTTCCTCAACAGTGTTGTCTACCAATCTGTAAAGAACTGTTTTCAAATAAACGATTTTGAGTTAGCTTTTACTCTGACTGAAATTCGTGCCTTCTATACTTCACCCTGTACTTGTTTAGGTTTGAATTCACAAGCATCTGTCCCCTGATTTTGACACACACACACACCTGAAGTATTAAAAAATCAGTACGCCGTTGACTCTGATAGGTTCAGTTACCTACTGTTATCTCGAAAGTTCAGCTGTATCTCATGGCGGAGCAAAACACCTCTTCGCATTTCCGTAAGTTGTTCCTCCAGGCACTAATAAGGAAACACGATGAGCTTTTCGCAAGGGACAGCCACATTTGATCCGGCGGCTCTCGTACAGTGAACGAGGCTGAAAACGTGGAAGCACAGAGGACACATTCACTCACAACACATAACCAACTATAAACCTTGGGTTCATTTATTTGTGGACCACAGCGGTTGTGTCACTGTTCCGGTTACACTACTTTAATCTGTTGGAAGCAATACCTGCTTGAAATCATTTCTGGAAAGACAGATTGGCTATGAAGTTGAGCGGGATATGCATACAAGAATGGTGAACGTACAATCACGAGTTACATCGTGAATTTTTATCATCACGATCTGTCTCTTATGTTCTTCTGTTTAAGCAGCCCTATCACTGAGTTAATTCCAAAAGTTTTCCTGTCTACCGACAATTAAAAATACCAACTTTACTTACCAGTTTTCAAGTGAAACATTTCTTACATCGTAAAAACATTTCCCCTTATACCTCGTCTACTCAAAATTTCGGTTAACTATTGTGCAACGCATTATTCATTTTTCTTGTAATTTTTATCAGTCTTTCGATCATTCACGAGCTAATCGATCGTGTCAGTTTATTTCAAAGTTCACACTATAATGTCTTGCTTTCAAATAGATTCTTCTCATCCGGTTTGCACAACCGGCAGACTAAAATAAACAGTCAGCCTGAAGCCTCTTGTTTATGAAGCAGTCTTTTCGATGTTAGTAAACAACTTATCAACAATTGATAATCAGTAGTTTTTACTACCCGGAAACAACCTTCCTTGATTTTGGTGAATCACTGAAAAATATTTAGAAACATATAAGATGTGTTATAAAAGTGTGTTAGAAATAAAAGTTTGAAAGTTTTCAATATTTTACTCATATGAGTGAAAGAAAGAAGGCATACAAAAATGATACTTTTGATATGCTGAAAGCTCTACTCAATATCCGTCATTTTGATATGGTACCTCAAAGTTTGTGTATTATTGCAATTAAATATGCTGATCTAGCTACACATAGTGTAAGGAAAACTTTCGGTATTCATTGGCATCTGGACCCTGCATGCCCCATCTCACGAAGCGTGTCAAACGTGTGTACAGACCAGTCTTGTGGTACAGCAAAGAGCACAGACTCAATAAATATAATCGTATCTTCCTCCATTTTGTCCGCAATCATGGTTCATTGAGAGTTTGGTGAGTTGACTACTGATTCCTGACAAATTCACTGATGCACATAATACGGTGAAGAAGAGCCCTGAGCCTGTATTGAGGGCTCAAAAGAAGGGTTTTTGCCTATTCCTACCATTCAAGGGTGATCACCTATCCAATGACATGAAGCACAAATTAAAATCTGCTCTGGCTGGAACGTATTTGGCCGCTCAGTTGCGCTTATTGCATACCAATAGTGGGCCAGTTCTTCGTAAACACAAAAGTAGTTTGTCACACTGTTCTGTCTACCATGTTGTGTACCAGTTTACTTGAAGTTGCAGTGATGTTTACATAAATGGAACAGAGACAACTAGCAAAACGAGTCGTCGAACACATTCCAAAGCGGTTGAAACAGCAGATGACGCACCAGCCCCAACTTGGTGCACTGACTACTCGAAATCCAACGTCATCGATTGCTAAACACATCATGACAACTGGTCATCAAGTTGACCCATGAAACTCATTCAAGATATAGTTGCGCAACCGAAAACCGAAATTACCAGCTTTTTGTGAAGCGGTGCTCATTCGGACCTACCAACCGACGTTATGTGCACAGAAGTGGTTGAAACAACCGGTCGGGTTGCCATGGTCATGATTACATAATAAGTGGTGTGCTTGTATGTGTGTCTAGTCCCTGTTTGTCCTTTCGTATATGATGTATATAACTTTCATGTTTTACGTTTACGACTGATGAAAGTAAATGAAATGTTAACATATCGCAATATATGTCTTCTTTCTGCTCCGATGAAATTACTGATTCGACCAACAATAGCATTTTCTGTAGCACAAAGCTGCATGCTTTTAGCCCATGCAGTTCGATTTTAATGGTTCAATTTAATTATATTTACTCTGTATATCGTAAAGTTATTGAGTGTTTTTATGTTGTACCGTTAGTGCTCAACTGTCTGGGGTGAAATAACAGCGTGCTACACAATTTCATTAATCCACATTTCCACTACCAAGCATGTCTCAGTTAGCGTGACATCGTGAACCAGAAGTATGTGATTGCCTTTGGACGATATCTGACATCAGCCATTGGATAAGAACAAACTACATACAAGCAGCAATAAAGACATGCGTATGAAACACCGTCATTTCTTTCTAACTCGTGCCCTTTGTAGAGACCAGAACCTTGATGGACACTGCAAATTCGATGTTCCGCCAGCCTCTGTATTTGATTGTGTTACAGGTCAATTTTCATTTCTCGTTCCCATACACGAGCAGTTGAGTCACACCAACTAATCAGCGAACCATATTGCAGGAGTTTCCTTCATCTGTGTGATGTCAATGGAGCGTTGCATCGGAGCCAATGTACAGACTAGTCGGTTTTTGAACACTAGTCAACAGATAAACGGGAACGTTTCATAAAGTTTATGTTTTTGTTATCCTAGTGGAATCGGTTAGGGACTCTACCGGTCACTAGCATTTAAGTGCGGATCTCAACTAACTGACTTCTTACTTAGTTAGTTTTTATAGTTTAACTTTGCAACAAATTGAAACGACAGGTGGACTATCCAATATGATCTACGAGTTGCGTCTAATTCGAGCACAGCGACTCAGTAGTCAACCAGGTAGCCTCATGATAATCTGAATCACAGTCCGAATATTGATTCGCACTAAAAGTGAGCGCTGACAAAATCGAAACTCGTGTCTAATATGTATTTTCACATAGGATTGATAAAAATTCTGTCTGACTACAGAAGGTGTTTCCGACTTATACACTAAAATATACATATGGTGCAAATAGGAATAGTTTTTTTCTGAAATCAGAACACGGGATGCGTAAAAAGTACCCGACTAACTTTGTTGTAACAGTGGGTGTGAGTATTATTTGGTTCTTGATGTTGATAGCCCGACGGTGTGCCTCGAATTTGTGAACAGACAGTGAACACGACAGGTTCGTGATAACCACGGTTATCAGTGCTGAATCGAAACACACGACACACAGGACATCTGGATTCATGTAAATTGTGCGTGGATTAGCGATCAAGGCTTTGATCAAACAACGAATTTATGACCAACTGTTGTTTAAAATATACGTTAAGAAAGTAAAAACCAAGTGGTGTATTTTGTCAAATTTCTTTAGAAATGGAGCGCTTGAGATTTAAGTGAAGTGTGGACTTCACACTGTACTAGATTGCGTGCATAGACTTTTTTCATTCTCACGAAAAACGTGTCAACAGGAAATTGAAAAAGTTTTATAATCTAAGGGAAATTATAATCTAGAATAGTTTGGAAAAAGAGGTCGGTCCCACAGTTTTGCTAGATGTGGTTAACACAAAACCGCTGTTTGGTGCGGTCAACTAGTTCCACTTGCAAAACTTTCAGAAAAGTTTGATGAGGTTTTGCACATCACCAATAAAGTAGCGTGAACTTGACGTTCTAAATTACGCTATACAACAGTTTGAAAGATACCCACCACCAGCTATTAATGAAAGCGATGTAATTAAAATTTAATTGAATCTCAATTACCTCGCACTCGGCAAAGGAACAATATAGGGTTGTATTGACGACGAGTTAAAAAAAGACTGGTGACTATTCTGACGGAATGAAATTGTGACAGGATATTTACAGAATCCGTTAATGAGCAATTAGTTGATAAGTTCTATGGTCTCACTAGTTTGGCACACTTTTTGCGAGTGACTCAATATTGCCGTATACGGAAGTGATTTGCTTAGATGATAGTGAGATTTGTATTTTAAAAGTTTAACCATCACAGTGTTCTATTTCGAGTGACGGCGGAATTTTATTAGCGTTGTCGACTACCATGAGAAGAATACAAGTAGGTTAATCTTTGTTCAATTAACGTTCAAGAATAAGCTAATTTAAGCGAAATGTTTAATAAACTTGGTTGGTGAATTCGTTAAGTGGGATTGCTGAAAAAATCCACTGGGCACAGTACTCATCGGTTTTCAGAAACATGAGAACCTTTGCCTAACTCCGAATGAGATGTTCCAGCAAACAATTCTGACAGTCAAATGTTGAACTTCACTAAACACTGAAGTTTACTCCAAAAACACAGAACATTTGATAAAAGGGTCGAACCTTATTATCGGATTACTTCTTAATCTAGAGAAAAGCAAACAAAACCTAAAAAGACCGAGTACGATAAGTATGCATATTCTTGGAAAGTCACTTATGTCAAAAGTTACATCATAACGCTTTCGTCTGAAGGCCGTTAGCAGTGATCAACCAGAGTTCGTATCTACCAAAAAATGTTCTACCTAGTTAGAAATTGTAATCTACAAATTAGCTATACACAAAGCACCACTAAAAAACATACATCAGTGTTCTGATACAACGTAATTTTTCGATCATTATTACAGAGTGCTAAACTGATCACCTGAAATCATTTACGTTTACAACAAGTCACTCGAACTATTCAGGATTAAAAGTGCGCCAAGAATCTCAACGCTTTGAGAGGCGTGCAGTACGGACTAATACCAACTCAATAAGAGTGGCCAAATCACCGGATACGTGCATATAACAGATGAATGTGAAAATATTTTCGGTACGCCTAATGCCATCGTCTTTATACGACATCAGACAACATGGGCTACCTGCAGTACTATGGCATCAATGGTCTCTTGGATTGCATATAAGATTTTGCGAAGTAGAGGGAAATCCAACCAAAATTTAGAACCCCAACAGTGGTTTGTAGTTGTATATGAAGTCGATTTTTAGAGACACAAAAGTTGCTTACGGAATTACCACGAAAACCATCAAAATCGATTGTACCGGGAAAGTAGTTTGCATCCAAGAAGCAGTCACCAGTAGAAAAAGACATAAACACACTAGTTTTTCTCAAATTGACACTCCCACACAATCGGCTGTCCTTGTTTGACATCCTGATTAAAATATGTGCACAACTGGTGCCTCGTGGTTTGGTGTTTGGACGCCTGAACGACTTTCTTTTTACCTACTAACAAGTCACTCGTTCTGCGTATGGTATACGTGGTGCTTGGGAAGTCAAAATAAATCGGAAGAGTAAGTGGACTGAAACTAAGCATTGGGAACCTAACGCGTATCAGCATCGCTCACATTGAGACTGCACAATCGCGTACAATGGAATTACTTCAAATCCATTTTCGTCATGTGCATCTTGTGGAGAACCTACCGCTTCTGTGTCGCATAACGTTTGTTAAGTTTTGCAAAATGGTTGTCGATCGAACGAAGAAACTCAGTCTAGAACGCCTTCACAAGTCTTTGGAGAAATCAAAAGATTAACCATGCCCTCGAGATCCCAGTAAGTACGTTCTGAACCTATCTTCTACACCGTTGGATGTGCTACAGTTGGAGAAATGTCGCTAAGACTTGATTACAAAGTTCATTCAAATAAGTTAGACCGCATATCCGTAGAGGCCCAGTTTGAGAGTCTTTTCGACTAGTTATCAGGTTTGCATATTACTAGTTTGGACAATTACGACTGGTTTGAAACAAAGCTGACTGGCAT
>QNGE01008952.1:0-14608 GCA_008508345.1 Paragonimus westermani | reverse complement strand
AGTTTGGATATCCGAGTAAGTTCGTCAGTATAATAAGATTGTTGCGCGTAGGCATCAGGTCAAAGGTACAGTCGTGTGGATCGACCTCTGATCATATAGACATTGTCACCGGCCTAAAGCAGGGTTATGTCCTACCCCAGCCCTATCCAGCCTATATTCGGCTGATGTGGTAACAGCTGAGTCTCGGGAGTCTGAGAAAGACGCGTTGAGGTGGAGTGCACGAGAGACGGGTGTCTACTGAATATCCAAAGTTCCGGAGCCTCAACCGGTTATATATTAGAAGATGCGCACGCCTTTGTTCGAAGATGATAGAGCACTGTTAGCACGCAGCGAAGAAAAACTGCTGGGTCAGACGACGGCCTTCGTGTCCGCAGCATCCCATTTTGGACCGGGCTTAAAAGAATGTAGGAGATCCGCTTTATTCGATAGAGCGAGAGTGCCAGAGAGGTTATCTATTATTCAGGGAAGAAACAGGATTGGCAACGCGAGATTCTTAAGCAATCATGCGAGACAAACAGGTCAACTATCTTCTGTTCCTGAGAACACTTTTAGCATGCACAGCTGTTGCATGGTGATCAATAACCACATAGCTGGCTGTTATTGGGTATGCATTAGGAATCTACTAGGATGATTAAGTTATTACGAACGAGCGTGTGTATATTGGCACCCGTATGTATTCACTGTAGATATGTTTTCTTGTTGGCGTGCAATTTTCAAACACAACTATTCGCAAGATCTATTTTGCTGGAGTCATCAATAGGCTTGAAAATGAATGTGACGTCCTGTACTATCAGGAAACCTTCTAAGCTCTGTTTAATTCCTTTTCTGTTGTCACTTTCACTTAGTACGGGTGAGAGTTTCCAGAGCTGTATTATTAGGCTTGCGTAAGTGAGTATCCATGAATTTTCGGCGCTCGAGTTGTTGTCGTATGGTTAGTTTTGGAAGGTGTGGCCTACCAGCAGGGAAGAAGAATGTGTGTTTAATGCAACCCATTTTTCGTCCAATTTTAGCTACTGATTAAAATGTATGTTCCGCGGAACTGAGTAGGTATGGATATTACATACCTATTTCGTGCGCTGAGATGACAGCTATTACACTATGATCGCCATGCCTCATGAAGTTCCCTGGTATGCAACACTCATGCGCAGCGATGTCATTTTTTTAGCTGAAAAGTTCGTCAGCCAGGTTTGACACCAAAAGTTTTAGGGGCGTGAATTTCCCCGTGTATTTTCTGAGCAGGCAGTAAGATTGCCAGGAGGAATAGTGTAGACTAGTTTATTGTCACTAGCAAGTAGGCGTAGTTTCTCATGCATGGTAGATTCATAAGTATGTCCAAAATCCATACGAAAGACTAGCAGTCCCGAAAGTTTTACTGTTTCATCCGACCGGCGACTGTTCTGGGCGTTGAGAAGGTATTCCTTATTCTCACTGTTTCTTTACGGCTTTTCGGGCGTGAACCAAACCAGCTAAGCAATGAATCACCCGTATCAAAAGACGCCATTCTGATGAAAAAGCGCTCAGATGGCAGGCGGCCAGAACCTTTTTCATGTCCGGCGCCGACGGATTCCGTAACCTGGTTAAGGATTTCTAGCCTGTACGTCATGCAAGAGCATATGCTGCGAAACCCATTCTGGGAGTGGTTCATAAGATTTGGTGATAAGATTTCACCCGTGTGGCATTTTCTTATACTTTCCAGCACCCCAGACCAAACTGAGGTGTGGTAAATGGGATGATGTGCCCTAGTCTCATCAAATCATGCACTAACGAATCAAGTTCACACAATTCACGTGCAATCTGTTGACCCAGCAAATGCCCTTCTTAGTATCCAGCGAAAAGGGAGGTAATTTGTCATCGAAAGGGGTGATTAGAAGACGCCAGTAAAAACCGAATTTCACACGGTGCCAATGTAATAATCGTACAAAAAATTGAATCTTCTCTCTCGAATGTGAAAATCCTTAAAAATCAAACGAAGAACTTGACAGTATAACAAATCGACTACCAGGTACCGTTCAATAATGGTGGTTGATAAAACGAGATTGAGCTTGCTCAAACATATGGTCACTGGTTGGGTCGCAGCAAAACGACTGTTCACGTACCAGGAAATGGTGGGAATTTTAAGTCACTCAAAAGGAAATATGGCAGGGTAATGTTCAATTGTGGCATTTGGAATTCTACAGGGCTCGGACTAAATAAGAACAGAGGAAACAGTAAGAGCGGCTGATGTAAGAATTGCGGCTACTAATGCGGTTCAGTTAAAGAAGATTTCAGAGCGTAGGGCCACAATTCAGCATCAATCAACGTTCAGTGGTCTTAAAATAACACAGCAGGCCATTATATAATCAACAATCGTCTCGTCACGAGTCACTTTTATGGCAGCGCCTAAGTACAGAATGCCCCACTAAGGAGGAGAGGGTCCGGATATTAGGCAAGTATGTAAAGACAATGCGAGAGGAAGGGAATATCTTTTCCTCCTTGTTTAAGTAGCACAGGGTAGATACCGTCCGGACTAATGTGATCAGAATATTTGGTGATAGCTATCTATGGGCGTATGTTCATAACACCAAAAGGGACACGGCTTATAAACGCGCTTGTGTTTTAGGGAGTGGTCTCAAGGAAAGCAGTAAAGTTTGTATCGAAAACGTCACATTTTGTGACATGAACATCAACGACGGGATTAACCTCTAAGGTTGCTATTGAAATGGTCAGGTCATGCTCATACCACCTGCGTCTCAACAACTTCATCAACTCCGTGATCTTCTCTATGCTGTTAAACGTACGTTTTCGCCAAAAGAGATGAAGCGTTTTGGTTTTATGCTGTATAGCATTAAACACCTCATACATTTGCACAGCGTGAGATAAATGATGCTTTTGGCGTCGTGATATAAGACGTCTGAGCTTGTCATGCTCATTTGGAGTGAGACTTCTGTCTGCATTACACACAACACGGCGTTGTGATCTTTGGGGTCTAAGGTGTTCATTCATAATCTGAGGTGTTCATTAAATACTCCGGTTGCAGCTCTGGAGTCAGATGTCAGAAAAAGTGCGATCCACTCCAAGGACCTAAGCGGAATGATGAGCACGTTCCAGCTGACGAATTTAAGTTGACACCAAAATAAGTTGTTCGGCTCATTCACAGCACTCAGGTCAGACATGAAACTGACTATATTGTGATCACCTCCTGAAAATTGTTTCAAGGCGGGCAGCAGTAGTGCAGCAGTGGAGATACTTGCCGTTAAAAGAGATCCAAAGCATGATCTAGTCTAGTGAGAGGAGAAACGTGTTGGCGCCGTCTAGTAATCTGGACGCAAGCGAGAAACTCAGCTTATCTCCCAGGAGCTGCGAGAAAGGTCCAAGAGATACTGAACATGTTGAGAACTCCGTAGATCATTTTGTACGGTGAAGGCAAGATCAAAACACAATCCATTCCATTAACCAGGTTGACCGTGTCGTCATGGGTGGCGGTAGGTGATCTGCAGACGCATCCCGAGAGTAACCCGCAGGACCCAGCTGACACTAACAGCCACAGGGTGTCGTCCATCACATTAAGACATGGCTCATCAAGTGTGCTCGTAGAATATTCCCTGTTGGGTTGATTAAACGTGCTTCACCACGTCCTGCGCAGCGATTTTTACACAATATATGATAACCTGTAACATTCAACTAGTGTCTGAAGTCTCAGTGGTACACCAGGCTTCAATTAATTGATTGGTGTATGCAGTACATGGGAAAATGCAAGATCTAAAAATCTGCATCTTATTGGCTAGTGGGCGTGTATTGAAAGCAGGGAAGTCAGTGCAATTTTCTTATTCGACATCATTTCAAGGCCATTAGGAATGACCAAAACAGAAGGGTCTTTGTGACCCGAAGACTGGTGACGTCGTCTAGTGTGGTGCGTTGGTAACGAGCTTATTAACGGCTAACTGTGTATGGCTTGCTCCTGGGTCTCCGAAAGAGAGTGTCGGAAAAGTGTCTGCAAGGCATGGTGAGGTGGTAGAACTATGTGAGGCGGACATTGCAATGGAGGTTTGAATGATGTATCCCGCTAAAAAAGACAATGCCAAAATGAATTCGTCATACCTACGTACACGTTGTCAGCAGAGGGATTGCGAGGTGTGTTGAGGTGAGCATTTAAACTGCAGGGGATTATCATACTGGAGGGTATGTTAAGTGTACGACAACCATGAATATTTCACAATGAACAAGACTACGCGTTTTCTTTTGGTACAAGAGGGTAGGTAAAGTCGGACCTTTATTGCTGAGACCTATGGAGAGTTTTGTTGTGAGTAGACGGCAGGTGTTTCAGTGAAGACGTCCAAATTTATTAGTTTTGACAGAAGTGCAAATTGCAAATTTGGCATTTGTAATCAAAGAAGATCAAAGCTCAGTTTTTCATGGCGTTCTCTGTAGATGAATGGGGATGAATATCCTTATAGGCTCTTAGTAGATGGTCTTTGGAGAGTTTCTAATCCAAACCTATCAGATTTACTTGGACGGCAGTGAATAAAGGTACAATATTCAAGTTCAGGACAAGCACGCATCTTGTAAAGTGTCAGCCTCGTAGCCACCAGACTGAATTTCTTTTTGTTACAACCTATTGTTCTTCAATTTTCGCCGCCTAAAAGCAAACTTATTCAGGGAAATTAGGGACGATTGAACAAAATACTCCTAGTTCAAGAACGAAAGTGGCATTGTCAATTGTTCGAACATCTACTGAGACAGGACCGTGGGGCGATTTACAACCGTAAGTAACTGTGCTCGTTTTGTTCGCCGAGAACGTCATCAGCCATGTTTTGCGCCACAACTTCAATGACGCCCGGTCCTATCGTATATTTTTTAAACAAAAGGTGAGGCTACTAGGCTGGCGGAATGTGTAAACGAATATAATATCTTCAACAAACAGAAGGGACCTGCCATGTTTAATAACGTTCTATAAGACATTCAGATAAATTAAGAAAAACAACCGTCCCAGGACGCTTCCTTGGACCGTCTCACTAGTCACCAGTTTTGGTACTGAGCAGTGTTCCCTTACTTTGACTGTTTGAGTGTGTCAACCAAGGTAAGACGAAAGTTAGCTAAACAAGTGAATTGTATATCAAAAGATGTTACTTCGATAAAGAGGCGTATATAAGGTGCACGACCAAAAGCCTGTTGCATGTCTAGAATTGTGTTAATTACCGCATTTCCCGCGTCGAATGATATCGTCATATAGTTTGAGTTCCAACTGGCATGTCATACAAGAGCGCTCGCTATGGAAGCCGTGTTGTGGAAGGTTTATAAGGTTTGTGACGTTGAGAACTCGACAACGTGCTTTTTTACCCTTTCCAACATACTGGACCAATTTGATATGTGGTTGGTGAGATTATATTTAAAAATCCCCTGACCTGGACCACTTTTGTAGTGAGGTATAATGACTAACGTTTTCCGCTGTGGAGGGGAGGCTCTGAATAAGAGTGGCAGCGTGTGTGATTCAAGTAAAAGGATAGGTATACCCTCAGTTTCCTGCCGGATAGCTACTGGTAGGATAACAGTAGGTCCAGGTTGGATTGAGGGTTTGATGTTAGCTATCTGTGATCGGCATTCCGAATATCAATAATATCCTTCCTCAGAATGTTAACAGATATTAAGGAATTTTCACGTAAAACGAGGCAGCGAGATATGGGTTGAAGTTTTCTCATATTTCATCAGGGTTGTCAACAACCATTCGGTCTCTCACACTAATGAATTTTACATCAAGGTTCCTCAACTCATCAATTGTGCTGTTGTCATACCTTTTTGATAAATATCGAGCGCGAATTTTTCTTCATTTATCTGACAATGTTGTGTCTTACGCTGTATGTGTTCAAACGTTTTGCACATCAGCATCACCAGGGAGAAATCCGGTGAGCTTTCTTGCTTCGACTTGAGTAGGTTAGTTCGGTCAGTCTCTTTCACATTGTAGATTCCACCCTGTACGTAAGAACCGATGTGTTTCAAATTCGTAGGAACCAGAACGTTGATACAAAATTTGATACGTTTAATAATATCCTCGACTGCCATATTTGGGTCTGATGTGAGAAAAGATGTAGTCTATTTTCTTGACCTCAATAGGGAGAAAAAGGTTCCGCAAACAATGAATGTGATCAGGCGGTAGGACAAAACTGTTTGTCACATAGCCGCTTCGAAATCAGACAGGCGCTTAACGAGGTTGTGGTCACACTGTGAGAATTTTAACAGAACGGGTACCCTACAAGACGAATACCCATGGTGAATATGAGATCTAACTTATGCTTCTGACTTGTGGGCGCAATGGCGTGCTGGCTTCATCCGTTCACTTGAATGTATGAAAGAATTTCAGCTTGCTTCGTTAGAACTGGGAATATGGTCCGGTAGATAATAAGCATCCTGAAGTCGTCTCGCAATTGTTTTGTTCAAAAGGCATGTTTGATGATTATTCATTTTCTCTACAAGGTCAGTGAAATCATTCCTATTGGCATTATGTGGTCCGCAGTTGCAACTTGTAGTTTGCTCATGAGAACCAACAGAGACCATCAACCAGAACCAGCCTCCGACTTTATGACGACTAGATTCGTCGAGTGTCAATGTAGTAAACTGCTCTCTTAGGTGATTAACACGTCAATTCCTCTTCATGTGAGATATTATTCTATGATGCTTATTTGCGTGCCTTGATTATCAGGGGAACATCAGGTCTTGATGGCGAGAACGATATGGGGGCTGTTTAAGCCGTTTATCACATGATCTCGTAATCAGTAAACGGACGTGATATGGTAGTGACCATCAAATCATCCAATCTCCAAAAACTGCCAGTCGCCAGGCGATCATTCTTGCGCAAAAAAAGATGATTACAGGAAAGGAAGGTGCAAAATCTTCAGACTGGCCGATCAACAGCTTATATGTCCACCTGAAAGGTCCGCAGCCTATTGACGGGTTTTCCGATTCATTGCTGATGGTTGACATCCTTTGACAATATAACGCAAGAGGTTCGGGGAATAGTCTATCCTGGCAAACTGCGCCTTAGAGAGAATGATTTCGTGTTTAAAAATGATAAAACCGGGAAGGTTGGTCAATTTATGAGTTCTGATTTGGTTTCTGCTCAATGGATTGCTCGTGCAACTGGTCTCAGACTGCGGATCAAGCTAAAAATTGATACATCACATCGATACGACGGATTTGTTGGTTTGGACGCGGAAAAAAGTTGTAAAATCTTTGAGGCGTACTTTGATATTGAGATAACGGAGCGAGAACTTTGCCATAAAGGATTTAACTGGGGCGACGTTGAAATTGTCGGAGATGCCCCAGAAATGTCTGCGAAAAGTGCAATGTCTTTCGAAATCCTTCTGGGCAATCTCTCAAACGCCACTCTTAAAACAACGGAATCGTTTTTGAATTTCATTTGAACGACGATGATGAAATTTGCCTTTCTGAAATGAGAATTTACACCCCCGGCACTGAAGCCGACCGTGATGTTAAAGCCCCTCTGATTTATTCGAGAGTTACGGAGAAAGCGGACATTATTCAGGTTACTGGGGACTCGCTTGTAGAGTTCAAGCAGTTGCGATGCTTGCAGCCCAGGGGTCACTAAGACGTTAAGCTCTGTCCATCTTTCATTCATCTACATGGAAATTCTTTTGATTTCAAGGTTCCAAAGAGCACAATTACCCGGCGATTGTTATTACCCCATCCGGATAATCGGCAAATATCCTTCGTCATCCAGTTGGATCCTCCAATTAAACACGGCCAAACCCGATACCATTTTGTGATACTTCTGTTCGATGAAGACTCTCACGTTAATATTGGAATGGCTGCTCCTGAAGAGTGGTTGCAAGAGCATTTCAATGGCAAACTCGCCCAGAATGTCGCTGACCCGAAATATGAAGTTGTTGCCCGTATTTTCAAGGTCCTTTTCAACAAAAAGTGATCGTACCTGGTGCATTCTCAGCCGAAGGTGGAGGGTCTGCAATCGCTTGCAGTTACAAAGCCTCTGTTGGGTTGCTATATCCCCTTGAACGTGGCTTCACGTTCGTTCCGCGTCCACCGGTGTCCATCCGGTTTGATGAAGTGATCACTGCACAATTTTCTCGTGGCACCGGTGCCCAAAGTTCCTACGATTTCGAGGTTGAAGCGCGCAACGGACTTACGCACACATTCACTTCCATTGATCGTAATGAATATCACCAATTATTTGATTTCGTTACCTCTAAGGAGTTGCGAGTGAAGAACATCGATTCAGAGACAAAGCCAGGCGCTGCATTCGGTGCGGAAGATGGTTGGTTCTCCTCGGATGAGTCTCATTATGCTTATATGGAGAAAGTGAAGACGCAAGCCCGGGGACGACAGATCGGAATAGAAGAAGATGATGACGACGACGAGGATGATGGAGAGCACCAACCTCCTCCGGAATCGAAAGCTTCTGAATTGGCTGAAGAATGTGACAGTAATGTGCAGATGACAACCAGCGGCTATGTGACAAACAGTTTTGTCCTACCGCCTGATCACATTCATTGTTTGCGGAACCTTTTTCTCCCTATTGAGGTCAAGAAAATAGACTACATCTTTTCTCACATCAGACCCAAATATGGCAGTCGAGGATATTATTAAACGTATCAAATTTTGTATCAACGTTCTGGTTCCTACGAATTTGAAACACATCGGTTCTTACGTACAGGGTGGAATCTACAATGTGAAAGAGACTGACCGAACTAACCTACTCAAGTCGAAGCAAGAAAGCTCACCGGATTTCTCCCTGGTGATGCTGATGTGCAAAACGTTTGAACACATACAGCGTAAGACACAACATTGTCAGATAAATGAAGAAAAATTCGCGCTCGATATTTATCAAAAAGGTATGACAACAGCACAATTGATGAGTTGAGGAACCTTGATGTAAAATTCATTAGTGTGAGAGACCGAATGGTTGTTGACAACCCTGATGAAATATGAGAAAACTTCAACCCATATCTCGCTGCCTCGTTTTACGTGAAAATTCCTTAATATCTGTTAACATTCTGAGGAAGGATATTATTGATATTCGGAATGCCGATCACAGATAGCTAACATCAAACCCTCAATCCAACCTGGACCTACTGTTATCCTACCAGTAGCTATCCGGCAGGAAACTGAGGGTATACCTATCCTTTTACTTGAATCACACACGCTGCCACTCTTATTCAGAGCCTCCCCTCCACAGCGGAAAACGTTAGTCATTATACCTCACTACAAAAGTGGTCCAGGTCAGGGGATTTTTAAATATAATCTCACCAACCACATATCAAATTGGTCCAGTATGTTGGAAAGGGTAAAAAAGCACGTTGTCGAGTTCTCAACGTCACAAACCTTATAAACCTTCCACAACACGGCTTCCATAGCGAGCGCTCTTGTATGACATGCCAGTTGGAACTCAAACTATATGACGATATCATTCGACGCGGGAAATGCGGTAATTAACACAATTCTAGACATGCAACAGGCTTTTGGTCGTGCACCTTATATACGCCTCTTTATCGAAGTAACATCTTTTGATATACAATTCACTTGTTTAGCTAACTTTCGTCTTACCTTGGTTGACACACTCAAACAGTCAAAGTAAGGGAACACTGCTCAGTACCAAAACTGGTGACTAGTGAGACGGTCCAAGGAAGCGTCCTGGGACGGTTGTTTTTCTTAATTTATCTGAATGTCTTATAGAACGTTATTAAACATGGCAGGTCCCTTCTGTTTGTTGAAGATATTATATTCGTTTACACATTCCGCCAGCCTAGTAGCCTCACCTTTTGTTTAAAAAATATACGATAGGACCGGGCGTCATTGAAGTTGTGGCGCAAAACATGGCTGATGACGTTCTCGGCGAACAAAACGAGCACAGTTACTTACGGTTGTAAATCGCCCCACGGTCCTGTCTCAGTAGATGTTCGAACAATTGACAATGCCACTTTCGTTCTTGAACTAGGAGTATTTTGTTCAATCGTCCCTAATTTCCCTGAATAAGTTTGCTTTTAGGCGGCGAAAATTGAAGAACAATAGGTTGTAACAAAAAGAAATTCAGTCTGGTGGCTACGAGGCTGACACTTTACAAGATGCGTGCTTGTCCTGAACTTGAATATTGTACCTTTATTCACTGCCGTCCAAGTAAATCTGATAGGTTTGGATTAGAAACTCTCCAAAGACCATCTACTAAGAGCCTATAAGGATATTCATCCCCATTCATCTACAGAGAACGCCATGAAAAACTGAGCTTTGATCTTCTTTGATTACAAATGCCAAATTTGCAATTTGCACTTCTGTCAAAACTAATAAATTTGGACGTCTTCACTGAAACACCTGCCGTCTACTCACAACAAAACTCTCCATAGGTCTCAGCAATAAAGGTCCGACTTTACCTACCCTCTTGTACCAAAAGAAAACGCGTAGTCTTGTTCATTGTGAAATATTCATGGTTGTCGTACACTTAACATACCCTCCAGTATGATAATCCCCTGCAGTTTAAATGCTCACCTCAACACACCTCGCAATCCCTCTGCTGACAACGTGTACGTAGGTATGACGAATTCATTTTGGCATTGTCTTTTTTAGCGGGATACATCATTCAAACCTCCATTGCAATGTCCGCCTCACATAGTTCTACCACCTCACCATGCCTTGCAGACACTTTTCCGACACTCTCTTTCGGAGACCCAGGAGCAAGCCATACACAGTTAGCCGTTAATAAGCTCGTTACCAACGCACCACACTAGACGACGTCACCAGTCTTCGGGTCACAAAGACCCTTCTGTTTTGGTCATTCCTAATGGCCTTGAAATGATGTCGAATAAGAAAATTGCACTGACTTCCCTGCTTTCAATACACGCCCACTAGCCAATAAGATGCAGATTTTTAGATCTTGCATTTTCCCATGTACTGCATACACCAATCAATTAATTGAAGCCTGGTGTACCACTGAGACTTCAGACACTAGTTGAATGTTACAGGTTATCATATATTGTGTAAAAATCGCTGCGCAGGACGTGGTGAAGCACGTTTAATCAACCCAACAGGGAATATTCTACGAGCACACTTGATGAGCCATGTCTTAATGTGATGGACGACACCCTGTGGCTGTTAGTGTCAGCTGGGTCCTGCGGGTTACTCTCGGGATGCGTCTGCAGATCACCTACCGCCACCCATGACGACACGGTCAACCTGGTTAATGGAATGGATTGTGTTTTGATCTTGCCTTCACCGTACAAAATGATCTACGGAGTTCTCAACATGTTCAGTATCTCTTGGACCTCTCTCGCAGCTCCTGGGAGATAAGCTGAGTTTCTCGCTTGCGTCCAGATTACTAGACGGCGCCAACACGTTTCTCCTCTCACTAGACTAGATCATGCTTTGGATCTCTTTTAACGGCAAGTATCTCCACTGCTGCACTACTGCTGCCCGCCTTGAAACAATTTTCAGGAGGTGATCACAATATAGTCAGTTTCATGTCTGACCTGAGTGCTGTGAATGAGCCGAACAACTTATTTTGGTGTCAACTTAAATTCGTCAGCTGGAACGTGCTCATCATTCCGCTTAGGTCCTTGGAGTGGATCGCACTTTTTCTGACATCTGACTCCAGAGCTGCAACCGGAGTATTTAATGAACACCTCAGATTATGAATGAACACCTTAGACCCCAAAGATCACAACGCCGTGTTGTGTGTAATGCAGACAGAAGTCTCACTCCAAATGAGCATGACAAGCTCAGACGTCTTATATCACGACGCCAAAAGCATCATTTATCTCACGCTGTGCAAATGTATGAGGTGTTTAATGCTATACAGCATAAAACCAAAACGCTTCATCTCTTTTGGCGAAAACGTACGTTTAACAGCATAGAGAAGATCACGGAGTTGATGAAGTTGTTGAGACGCAGGTGGTATGAGCATGACCTGACCATTTCAATAGCAACCTTAGAGGTTAATCCCGTCGTTGATGTTCATGTCACAAAATGTGACGTTTTCGATACAAACTTTACTGCTTTCCTTGAGACCACTCCCTAAAACACAAGCGCGTTTATAAGCCGTGTCCCTTTTGGTGTTATGAACATACGCCCATAGATAGCTATCACCAAATATTCTGATCACATTAGTCCGGACGGTATCTACCCTGTGCTACTTAAACAAGGAGGAAAAGATATTCCCTTCCTCTCGCATTGTCTTTACATACTTGCCTAATATCCGGACCCTCTCCTCCTTAGTGGGGCATTCTGTACTTAGGCGCTGCCATAAAAGTGACTCGTGACGAGACGATTGTTGATTATATAATGGCCTGCTGTGTTATTTTAAGACCACTGAACGTTGATTGATGCTGAATTGTGGCCCTACGCTCTGAAATCTTCTTTAACTGAACCGCATTAGTAGCCGCAATTCTTACATCAGCCGCTCTTACTGTTTCCTCTGTTCTTATTTAGTCCGAGCCCTGTAGAATTCCAAATGCCACAATTGAACATTACCCTGCCATATTTCCTTTTGAGTGACTTAAAATTCCCACCATTTCCTGGTACGTGAACAGTCGTTTTGCTGCGACCCAACCAGTGACCATATGTTTGAGCAAGCTCAATCTCGTTTTATCAACCACCATTATTGAACGGTACCTGGTAGTCGATTTGTTATACTGTCAAGTTCTTCGTTTGATTTTTAAGGATTTTCACATTCGAGAGAGAAGATTCAATTTTTTGTACGATTATTACATTGGCACCGTGTGAAATTCGGTTTTTACTGGCGTCTTCTAATCACCCCTTTCGATGACAAATTACCTCCCTTTTCGCTGGATACTAAGAAGGGCATTTGCTGGGTCAACAGATTGCACGTGAATTGTGTGAACTTGATTCGTTAGTGCATGATTTGATGAGACTAGGGCACATCATCCCATTTACCACACCTCAGTTTGGTCTGGGGTGCTGGAAAGTATAAGAAAATGCCACACGGGTGAAATCTTATCACCAAATCTTATGAACCACTCCCAGAATGGGTTTCGCAGCATATGCTCTTGCATGACGTACAGGCTAGAAATCCTTAACCAGGTTACGGAATCCGTCGGCGCCGGACATGAAAAAGGTTCTGGCCGCCTGCCATCTGAGCGCTTTTTCATCAGAATGGCGTCTTTTGATACGGGTGATTCATTGCTTAGCTGGTTTGGTTCACGCCCGAAAAGCCGTAAAGAAACAGTGAGAATAAGGAATACCTTCTCAACGCCCAGAACAGTCGCCGGTCGGATGAAACAGTAAAACTTTCGGGACTGCTAGTCTTTCGTATGGATTTTGGACATACTTATGAATCTACCATGCATGAGAAACTACGCCTACTTGCTAGTGACAATAAACTAGTCTACACTATTCCTCCTGGCAATCTTACTGCCTGCTCAGAAAATACACGGGGAAATTCACGCCCCTAAAACTTTTGGTGTCAAACCTGGCTGACGAACTTTTCAGCTAAAAAAATGACATCGCTGCGCATGAGTGTTGCATACCAGGGAACTTCATGAGGCATGGCGATCATAGTGTAATAGCTGTCATCTCAGCGCACGAAATAGGTATGTAATATCCATACCTACTCAGTTCCGCGGAACATACATTTTAATCAGTAGCTAAAATTGGACGAAAAATGGGTTGCATTAAACACACATTCTTCTTCCCTGCTGGTAGGCCACACCTTCCAAAACTAACCATACGACAACAACTCGAGCGCCGAAAATTCATGGATACTCACTTACGCAAGCCTAATAATACAGCTCTGGAAACTCTCACCCGTACTAAGTGAAAGTGACAACAGAAAAGGAATTAAACAGAGCTTAGAAGGTTTCCTGATAGTACAGGACGTCACATTCATTTTCAAGCCTATTGATGACTCCAGCAAAATAGATCTTGCGAATAGTTGTGTTTGAAAATTGCACGCCAACAAGAAAACATATCTACAGTGAATACATACGGGTGCCAATATACACACGCTCGTTCGTAATAACTTAATCATCCTAGTAGATTCCTAATGCATACCCAATAACAGCCAGCTATGTGGTTATTGATCACCATGCAACAGCTGTGCATGCTAAAAGTGTTCTCAGGAACAGAAGATAGTTGACCTGTTTGTCTCGCATGATTGCTTAAGAATCTCGCGTTGCCAATCCTGTTTCTTCCCTGAATAATAGATAACCTCTCTGGCACTCTCGCTCTATCGAATAAAGCGGATCTCCTACATTCTTTTAAGCCCGGTCCAAAATGGGATGCTGCGGACACGAAGGCCGTCGTCTGACCCAGCAGTTTTTCTTCGCTGCGTGCTAACAGTGCTCTATCATCTTCGAACAAAGGCGTGCGCATCTTCTAATATATAACCGGTTGAGGCTCCGGAACTTTGGATATTCAGTAGACACCCGTCTCTCGTGCACTCCACCTCAACGCGTCTTTCTCAGACTCCCGAGACTCAGCTGTTACCACATCAGCCGAATATAGGCTGGATAGGGCTGGGGTAGGACATAACCCTGCTTTAGGCCGGTGACAATGTCTATATGATCAGAGGTCGATCCACACGACTGTACCTTTGACCTGATGCCTACGCGCAACAATCTTATTATACTGACGAACTTACTCGGATATCCAAACT
>QNGE01008951.1:0-14611 GCA_008508345.1 Paragonimus westermani | reverse complement strand
TCACTACTGCCAGGTCTTGCATGAGACATGTGCATGTGTGTTGAGAATGTGGATGCAGTGTTTGCTTGCGTGGTCCTCTGCAATCACAAGTGCGTACGTTCTCCTTGGTCTTATATCCCATTACAATTCAGGTGGTAACGTGGAGGATTTTCTGCCAGCGATAATTTGTACACGAGCCTTATGACTACCGTAAGTGATGCATGAATATAAATTTGTTTTGAAATCACGGAAACTTCTCCAGAGGATCGGTCAGCATTCTCCTTGAATCTATGATCACACGAGTGCGACATATCAGGTGGTCGTAACCCCTTGATAACAAGTGAGCTAGAGCGTTAGAAAATGTTAACCCACTTCTACAGAACCAACGGAGACATGTTCATACGAAACAGTGTTTATGCAAATTGTCATCATACTGCAGAAATGGCTCATTTTACCCATTTTTCCTTTCATTGCTGTAAAGAAAGCAGAATATGAGAGTTATTCGTTCGTGAGAGAGAGCGGAACGCGATCATCATATAGAAAGACCGACGGATTTCGTTCAGATGATACGTACTTCGGTGTAGTCAGTTACATTCGATGGTGTTAAGAGCGATCATCACACACTCTCTCTCACTGTATTACAGGCAAGCGCCAAAATGGTTACACACACTTGTCTGAACATTCAGTTTTGCCGATCATGGAACATGATGGCCTAAACACTGATACGATAGAGTCGAGCGGTTTGGTCAGATGTACGCATACACTAGCGTGCAGGCCTCCTCGACTGCGGATACAGTGATGTGTTGGAGCCGTTTGCTAACCCGACACCGTTGGGGAGCCTATTGTTGAGAAGGCCCTATGGGTATACCTGTCAGTTAGACTTCTCATGAACTCGTTTGGACTCCGGATATTTTCATGCGGTGAACATTTTTCTCAGTATTGTCAGCCTCCGTTCAGTTGCGCTTTGTTTGCAAATGTTTTCAGTATATCGCTGTATGTTATGAATTGTCTGTTCGAGTGTGACTACACTGTATTTAGTAAAAACGCCATCTCAATGATATTGCTATTTCGATGGCTACACGTTATCTGTTCTGGGATTTGAGCCGTAGGTCTAGCCAGTTTTATTAGGGACGCCGTGAATGTACTCTGTGATGGCAATTAACTAAAGTTATAAATTCCATTATGAGCTTCACTTGAGGCAAATTTTTCATACGGATAATATTGGGTGGAAACAATGTTGAGTAGGCTAGCAGAGGTCATGGGTTGCAGTGTTGTACGCGTTTTGGTCAATAAAAGATGTGCATTTATCGAATGGAGAGACACGGAGATTGAATATGGACCCACAATCTATTCGAAGAGAATACTTACAAATGTCTTTGTAGACAGAAAATTGGAAGGTTGTCACTGCCTCATCAAATCGCAATGCCCAGATAGCTTTTATTTGAGTAGCCAAAGCAGGGCACCAAATTTCAGGGAAGTAGCTCATGTGCATCGGGATGGACACTGGTTTTGAAATCACAACCTTCAAAATAGAGATTTGTTTCATTCTTCCGACTTCACGCGTTTTCAGTTCACCTCCCACGATTGTCCGTATCTGAATTCCAACCAGGACAAACAAAGAGCTGGTGTGTTTACATTTCCTGCAACCAGGACAGAATTTCTCAAATTCAACTCAGAATAATTACCAGCAGTGCCTACAAGGACGCCTGCTCGTGTCAGGCTGTGAGTGCAGAGAGATCTTCACTCTTCACCACCTGTCATCACTATCTTGCCCATGCGCTGAATTCAAACAAACGATTCAAAAGCACGATGGCACGGGATATAAGGATTAACCTACCGAGAAGTAGGCTCAGGTTTATGTTTATGTAATCATGACAGCAGATGACCATGGAACACATCAATGTTTCAGATGTGTACAATTAATGGGATGTGAGTGGGCGGTTGTTACAAGTTTCACCTGAACGTTCCTGCCGAGTGGTTTTGAAAATTTGTCAATGGGACAGTGATCACTTGGTTGAGCAGTGCCCAGGTAACTGCGAATAATTGTTATCTGTGTGGTAGTTTACTCATCCTATTCTGTGAGCTCAAACACTGACTCTCCAGCCGCTCCTTATTGTTTGGACGGAGAAAATGCGCTAATAAATACACATTGTATTGAAGGATTGCACACGAGTTTCCAGATGAGATCGGGTTGTGCATTGTAGCAAAATGGCAAGAGCTATGATAGAGATGGTTTGCTGAACTCCCACAGCTTGGTTCCGCTTCATCTGTGCATTCTGGCGTTGACCGCACAGCGAAATAATTACCGTGTTCCTGAATTAGTTGTCAACACAAGCTGAATAGGATACATATATTACTTTGTGTGGTCTGACTTCGATAAGCTCGTTCCTGACTGAAAACATGTGTTACTTGAGGTGTTTTCTTCATATGGCATGTAGAACACCTCGCGTTCGCGATGCTGTCATGCGATAGTGATTATCGTCAATCAGTTTGAAACTTCCACACTAGTGGTATAGTCCAAATAATGTCCGATTTCCACGAAATATCACTGAATCAAATGCGTACTATTTCAAGCTTTCAGCTGCATTTTCCGAAGTCTATAATATAGAACATGATGACTCCGTATGAGCAACGTTGGACGGATTTGTTTGAAACGAGAATTACAAATTGGGCCGTACTAAGAATACACGACCTATGGATAACATATCTAACAAGATGCTTAAACTTACCTGGTTTGCCTTCTGATTACATTGCTCTCTTACTTCCGCTGATAAAGATGGAATTCTTCTATTTATCAACACCAGCGCGACTGTATCTGGATTGGACATTGGAAAACGAGATGAATATATTCTAGTTAAAAAAGGCATACGAACTTCACGGAATGTTTATCGTTTCCATTATCCAAAGGACAGTAACATGCGTGATTGGCCAACCGTAAGTGTAGCACTGAGTATTGTTGGCGTTTGTCACACTGACTCACCTTTTTTCATTGTTATGGTCCCGTTGCTCGCTTGTATTTCGCAATCGGGAGCTGAGATAAACAGTTGAGATTGTGAAGTTTGCATTTGCGCTGAGTACACGGTGGAACTTTATTTTCCCAAACAGGTTTTCATTTTAAGAGTAGTGTCAACCGTCATTCAAGCTATGCGTGTAAAACTCGCCATATTCGTTCGACCTACTTGATGCATAAACCTCTCCATTCACATTTGACGCATATGTGTATGAATCACAGAAGTTTAACACCTGTCACGAATGCTTCCGATAGATGTTCTCATCGTTTCGTCACATTTTGACTCAGGTGTTTCCAGGCTGCTAACCATGCGCTTCAGTTAACAGGCATCTCGATTAAATTCGTGGCTTACTGAAGCAGGTTACCACGTGTTGAGAGTAAAAGGGTACGTTGTTGAGGTGCGATTAACATTTGAACAATCGACAATATGCTTTGGTATTCACGAGTATGAGATGTTAGAACATCCATTTACTTCTTGATGTGAACAGACCTGAGTATCTGACAACTCGGTAATGCTGACTGCATTCTCAAATTGAAATTCGCTGACAGATGTTTCACTCGTTTACTAACGATCTCCAACGACTGTTACATAAACATTCTTCACAGTCTAAGTGACAAAGATGAAATGCAGTGTTGGCATTCTTACAGTTGTCGTTGTACCACAAATTGGATATCATTCTGAGTTGGCAGATTGAAAAACTGCGTCCCAGTGGAACTCGCCCGTTACTATATAGATCGAAATACCCACTCGATCTATTTGTGTAGCACTATATATCCATTCTGTGCTATGACTGAAGACGTATTTGTATGAATAACCGGGCCCACATTAAAGTCTCCAGCTCCAGGTAATCGGAAGTAACCCGAGTTCACGGTTTCAGTAGGATGTCTGGCACTCATATGCAACCACCTTTGCTACATCGCTTGGGTACGTGATCCTCCCACGAGAGCGGTGTGGACAGGACTGCAATGTTTTTGACCATCCTTCATCTGTTAGATGACCATAACGAAATAAGGGATCTTATGAGCTAAGTGGTTGTTCATCGTAGTGAAGACCTGTGAGAACCCTAGTTATGACATTAAATGGCCGAAGAACATAAGACACACCGTTCTGTTTGGTCCACGCATTTGATATGCCATGACTGTTTTATCTGACACCGAGGTTGACTATGGAGATAGCGTTGAGTATTTACGGCCAACTGTTCACGCGTCAGCCAATGATTGATTGAGACGATCGTAAACCGTGCTGATCTGCTGACTGGTTTTGTATAAAAAATCCCTGGCACCGTAGACATATGGCACACACAAAAGCCGTACCGATTAGAAAACACGAATTTATTTCCACAGTTTCTTCGTGAATAATAGTGAACATATCTAGTTGGTGCATGCGTTCATGGGAAATAGCGTGGTGAACAAGACCAAACGTAATCAGCTCTCCTGAATCATGCATGACCCTATTGAAACAGTTTGCGTAAAACATATTATGCAACAGCTGGGTAAGATATTTAGATCGTAAACAAGCGTTAGTTTGGTTATAAAACATCAATTCATGACTTCCTCTCCGTTGCAAACCAGTCACATCTGTAGACTTAGATTGGTTTATGAAAGAATCTACCGTCTCACAAACTTTGGGACTCACGCATATCTTCTTCTTCTCTGTAGACTTCCACAGCCGAAAACTGAGGAACGAATCGCTTTTTAATTTCCGTTTGCACATACATTGCTCTGAATTCTGGTGAATCAGTATGGTATAACTGTGGAATACGTCTTCTGGGTATGCTCACTCGCACCAAAGCTGCCACCATTTTCAAATCTTCACTCAGCTGATATCTGTTCACGCTGCATGTTTCGAATTCTAGCAACTCCATCATCTTCTGGAAACCGTAATAAAGTTGATTCATAACACCGTATGGTTTAGGTAATCGTATGGAAGTAACTATTATCGCAGGTAGTATGCTGCAAGCACAATATAACAAACGGTTTAATAGTCTGTTCTCCTGAATGTCATATAACCGGAGTCTCACGCATTTGGTGATGAAATAGAATGCTTTGAAAAATACTGTCATCACTCGGTTTAGACCTTCGAGTTCAGATTGGCTCTCTTAGCCTGAAGCACGAGAAGTGGGTTTCCTGCCGGTCGAACCGCCTCCGTTTTCAAAGGGAGGAGAGTCACCTGAAGTTGAGGTTTGAAATCCACTAACAAGCGAGCAAAGTGATATCTGAAAATGAGTCGTGACTAATCGTTGGCTACCTTGTTCCCTGAACTTGAGTAGTGCGCACACGACACCTGATTACGGCAAAAAACGTTGATCAGAATGAAATCCACTGGTTGCAATCTACAACCCCAACCTTTCGTCGGCAAGAAGATTTGTTGCAAGGCGATCACCAATCTACATGTTGTTTGCCGATTGATTATGGAAAATCACGTGGTCGAGCAGCCCGATCGATTAGTGTGAGGGAAGCACATTTATCGCCGCCAAATCAACGATAGTTTTCCGCTGGTCTCTAATCAATTGTTGATATCCAGTGATTTTAGCTCATTCACTGCAGCGCATAACTTCACTCATCCGGTTGGACTTAACAAGAACAACCAACATTCAGCCAAAGCTACGTGTGTGCAGGCTATCGGTGTGCAGCGGCAACATACTAATTCTGTTAGGGCGGATGGGTTGGTTATCTTGAAGATTCAAAATTCTGGTGTGCAGTCGGATTGACCCGAAAATGATAGCGAAAGTAGTGACGTGTGTGGAGGAGGACAGTCAAGCAACCTTCTTCATAATGGCAACTGTGGTGCACATTTATTCAAATGTCGCCCATACAATGCAATCTGTTGAGCATATCCAACAGCCATTCTTCACTGAGGGAGAAGCACATTCCCACCTATAGCGACCACTTCAAAGCACAGACTGCCTGTTCCCGCCCAATACATCCCAGTGTAGTCAAACCTTGCCGCTGTGCATCAGGCTTACGCGGGGCAAGTAGTGAAAAGAATAAGAGGGTACGCTTTGATCTGGTTTAGAATTGAAGCTGAACAATCGATAACAAACGTGCCTGCTACTCACCTGACGAGCACGAAAGACGCAGTCAACCACTCAGCGGTTGAAGCTTAGCAACCATATTTTAATGCATCCGTATTGATACGCAAGAAAGTGCTGTCATAACGATTGCTGCATTTCGTCTGTATGTGAAATTATCCCTGTTTCATTCATGAATGGTGATACGAATTTCCATGAACTGCAAGCAGTGCGATCGGTCTTCAACCGGTCGTTTCACGAAAGTGGGCTTGTGCGATGAGCTGGACTGGCGGACACCGAAGTCAGTCTTAGTGGGTAAACCTAGTATGTCGAATTGTGTAACAAAATCGAAGGCAAGACTCCCGAACTCTCGCATTAAAGTAGACGGAGATGTTCTAGTTCTCTTGTAGTGTAACCTGATCGCTTGTCTCAAATGCTAATCTCCAACGGTTAGGTACCTCGCCTAACATTGGACCTCACATTTATCCTGGACGCTTCGTCAGAAGTACACTTCAGACGAGTTGACGATAAACTGCTCTCCGACATTTATACTGCCAAGTGCACGCGACCGATTCGATGTGTGCACTTTCATTACTTATGCTCTTTTATCCAACTTCACTAGGTGCGATTGTATTTTTATGGGTGTAGTAATTCAAAATTCTTGAGTTCACGCAACACTTGCACATTTGTTTTACTCGGTTAGTTTTAGTTGATCACTGGCTTATGCAACGAATTGTTTCCACGTTATACGCACGACCGCTGGAATGTCATGGGTACGTTAACCGTCGACCTGTATGAGCCTGGAACATCAGATGGAGAAACCCAACGAGAGCAAACCAAGATATCTCCACAGGGGTACAGAGCAAATTAGCTTGGTTCGATCAGCGCGTTGAGTCAGTTGTTCGAATAGCTTAGTGAATGTGCAAAACAAAATTTAGCATGCCGCATTCGGAGAAGGAGTCAGCAGAAATGTTTGCATTTGTCGATTCAGTCTAATGTTGTTTGCTTTTATAAACGCGAGTTGCGTCACTGCTGGCAACGGAACGTTCAAAAATTTTGTGGCCTTAGAAATTGTGAATCTGTGCAGGATGACATTTAATCCGCCACTTAAGAAAGCAGTGTAGAATGTGACATTCACACTGGAATATTTACTGCGCAATTAAGAAATTCAAACAGCTGACGGCGGTTTGGAAATCATTGACTAACCTTCAAGCAGATTCCTTCATTTAATGCAGAAAAGAGGTTGCCCGTTTCCAGGAGGTTTTCAACTTCGGTGAGAGACAGATCAGCATGTAGACTCAAAACAAACAGCACTCGGAAGTCTGAAAAAATAAAAGGCCTACTCCAGTTCATAGATGAAGCCGGTTCATTCTTCGCGGAAACTGAGCGTCAATCAGAACAGTCTAACGAAGTCAGCAATGCAAATTTCTTAGACGGGTAGATCTAAATGGTAAGCTCTTCCTCAGATGTGCTGTGGAAGACAGAATCACAATGAACCCTCATTTGTTATCTTGCTCGTTTGCTCCAACGTACACGTTACCTACCTATTATCATCATTCACCTCTTTATTCGAAGTGCTTCACACCGTTGAATATACTTGAGAGTATATTCGATGTAGAATAACACACGTAAAGCCCTTTGCATCATTAATCTGCATCAATAATGCTTGTCGCGACGGTGCAATTGTTGTATGCATACATTTAATTCCTGCAGTCCCAGAAACATGAGGGCGTAAGGAATGCGACTCTTCAGAATTCGATGCAATGAACCAAATGGACTGAATGCAATGAAGTTCTGATGCATTTCTTGGTGGATTTATGATGATGATCGGCGAACCCCGGCTAAATCAGACTGAACGTGTCCAGTGGTAACTTTACGATGTTCAATCAGAGGAAACAATCTCGTGCGTCTGAGAACCAGACGCAATCTCAACGGCCATCTATGAACGGCTAGCATCCCCATTGACAATGCGAAACGGTCAGATATCGCTATGGACTCAGGAAAAATGTCCTCGAACAAATTTTGCGGTAAATTAACTAGCTGACTGAAACCTTGATGTTCTTTTAAACGCGCTGTGTAGAAATAGTATTCCGGGAGTGGTAAATAATTCTTCAACCCTTAACTAATTTTAGAGAGATCTGGGTGGTTTCACCGAGGCATTCCACGATTGATCAGCATGAACTGAACATACACTGTGACAGAAGACACGTTATGATACGCACGAAAATGAAGCAGCGCGTTTACTGATTTCCGTTTCCAACCGAAATTCCAACAAATTTCAAGGAATGTGTCACTTTCAACAAGCACGGATAAATACGACATTACCGTATGTGTCGTTCGCTGAAATGAAGAATTGTAGCGTCTGGGTAGTCACCATCTCGATGAGACATAGTGATTTATTCCCAAAGAACATGTCGATTCTGCGATATACACAATTGAACCAATCAACAAAATTCCATAGCTATTAGTCATTGAATAATTCTGAACGTAAGTGATGATCAGATAAAACCGGAGTGAATCGCTGTTAAAATTTGCGTTCTGGTTCACCTTGAACATCACTCACATGTGATCGCAACTTTTGCATTTAGACAGAAATTCCAGCTGGCCTGTTTCAAATCAGGTAAGGAATTCGATTTTCACTCTTGTTAGAGCTCGCCAAAGTTTCGCACGCTTGTCACAACTGAGAGTAGAATCCATATTGGCCAATGCGGCAGCGGTCTCCAATCTGGTAAGGCAGAACTATCGCACCTGAACGCTCAGACGCTGCGAGTGATGCAGTCACTGCGACCAAGTGTGGGTGAAGTTTAGCATGTGAACAACCAAGTCCCAGACCAGTTTCTACAGACAATCAGGTTGGCGACTGCATCAATGACTGCACATTGGTTTAGACTGAACTGTCACCTCTAGATGCTTAAACACGTTCCCTTGCGAATAATACCCCGATTGCCCGATCGCTTGACTGGGGACCAGACTGAAAGGTCTATTTGAATGCAAACAGTGAGGTCGAATGAATTTGTTTGGAATATGAATTTCATTAGATTCCGGACTACTCGTGAGCACTCCGTTGTTGTTTTTCGCATAATCCTATGAGAAAAATGAGGCTTGGAGTCACGCCAGTTGGTTGTTTCCAATGACTTGAGATGATATAACTTTTCGAGGGCAACCTTTACTTGGGGTGGATTTTACTCGAGAACCGAATCGATCTTGACTCACAGCCAGCAGATATGGGAGTTATTGAGCTTAGGTTCTGCGAAAACATTCTCTCGAATTGTCTTGTGGTTGTAACGCGTAGTAACTAGTTGGCTCCTGAACTTTGAGAAACGCTACAAGTGGCCATTTGCTGACACCCTGTATAGTCGACGATTTCCAGGAGCGGTGTGTACCAGATTGGTACCTCGGTATCACAGACAGAAGTGCCTCGTTACCACCTTCCTTCACGGAGACCAACGTACAAGAGTATGTCCTTCAGACCACGTTTAATTGCTTGCCTCGCTACAGATTCTGTAACTCCTGAAATCCACTAGTTAATCCCCGGCAGAGGGGTAGTATTCGAGGTGAAGCTTTCAGTGGAAGATTTGTTAATAAAACAAGGCTAGACCATTCAAATGAATGTTCTCTCACGACTTACCGAGGATGATTTGCAATATAAAACACACTTGTAGGAGTAGACCGAGCAAGTTCATTTTGTCCTGGCAGCCAATTTGTTTGCAATTAATCCAGTCAAGATTCAATTATAGATAACTGACCAATCATACGAGGAACACTGAGCTGTCAACAAGCAAGCCAATTGCATGGTGTACACGCAATTTTTGAAAAGGTGAGATCAATGGATATAACTGCTAACAAGTAGTGATTTGCTAGTTTCACGTGTCCTGTGAATCAATTTGCTTATGAAATTGTGATAGGTACATTGTGTGTTTGCTTTCTTGTGATTAAACACTTCACGTTCCGATGAAACGCCACAGACACTGAAATGATTAGGGGTCCAAAGTGTAGTGGTGCTGTCCGATTTAAAATAACGGAATAAACTAGTACGGTTGCCTTGTCTGATATGGATGCCTCTCGTCATTTTAGGGTAGAAGCGAAGATGTAGATTATGGTGAACAATCGTGAAACTGTAGACAAAGCACGTCCGTGACATTATTGCCTCTCACTTCGCCATGCTATGCACGGGAATGCTGCGGAACAAGAAAAGAATGCGAAGTGCCGCGTAAATCTTCTATGCGAACACGATAAGATTGTCTTTCCGTGGAAAATCTTACTATGAAATAGCGGCAACCCAGATTACCAGCAGGATAAACCACAAAAATCAGGCCAGCTGGGCAAAACATAATCCGCAGGGGATTAGGAAACTGAACGAGAGCTTTCTTCATAAATTCATCCTTGTGGTAGCATGCAACCATCAATCTGGACAGTGTATGATACCACAATTCTGCCTACATTCTTGTAGGTTCGAACTACACAATGTGGACAATAAGAGCACTCATAATAAAAACTACTTCAATTAACTTAACCTCAACAAAACCGCGATCTAGTGAATTTTACAGAATGTGTTCTTCAGTTTTGTTTACCTGGATCTTTGAAATGAATTTTGAGATTGTGTTGTGCTGATGATACACGTTATTCGAACTATGTGACCAAGTCTTGTCGCTTCTCATGCAATCATGCCGATGTGGCAATAAACTGTTAGAAACGCGTTTAAAATTGGCTACGTTAGACGCACTTGACCACGAGGTTCCTTCTACCAAATTATACTAACGTCCGCAAAATCGCACAGTGCTTCGCAGGCCGTCAGATCACTTGGTCAGTATGCTCTCTTGAATTCACTGTTTCATCACAAATGATACAGATCTATGATCGAAACAAAAAATGTGGTCACCCAGGAAAACATTTCAATCCTTGTTTTGAACTCTCCTTATCACGTGATTACGAATTTTCATTCGCGTTGAATCAGCCGTACAATAACCGTGTCCATTGAGTGGCATTGCACTCAACCAGGTTGAACGGAACAAGGCTTCCGTTTCTGCAGTGATTCAGGGGGTGATTAGCCAATGTTGAATCTTATGCGTTCTACAAATAACGATTTGAAGCATGCTGGGAAGTCTGGTGAATACACGGAGTACTAGGCCGAAGAACTCTTGATTTCCTCGCAAGTCGTACTTAACTAAGAAGACGCTAAACACCGGGAACATGTGAATTTGACACAGTTAGTGTTCACTGCATGATTTGTTATAGAATGTTGGGTTAATTTCCTCGTTTCAATTTCTGCAAGATGGAAAAACAACCTGAATTTAGACTCAGTATACGAACTTCGTTTTCAATTGCACTCAAAAAGCAACATTGAGTCAACCGGTTTGAAGGATGTCCTGGATGCTAGCAACCGGAATTTGATTGCAACCGAACAATCACAAAGGAAGTGCAAGATAAAGGTGTTCGCCAGAGAACAATTCGGTCTGAGCAAACATTGATAAGAATACCAGCTAGGTTTCATTATCTTCGCTTTCAGCAGTCTTCACACTCAAGTGGAACCCACTCAGGCTATGAGTGACTGCAGTCTAGTTGTATAGTGGACAACTTAATCAACAATCCTTTTGACACATTTGTTGTGCATGTAAAACTTACAAGTTTGACCGGAATTTCAACTTTACGTCACGTTTGGTGATGTTCTCAAGGTATTTCGCATGCGTGGAAGTATTTGATCCGACGTGTTGACAATCCGGTTGTAAACATTACATCGGCAATCAGGAGAGGTCGGTGCACAGAACTTAACTAGCTGCCCTAAGGACGATATCAGATAGAATCACATTACAACCGAATGTCATACGACCTTGTCCAACAGCACTGCTCAACAATTGAGCGCAATACAGCATTGCATTACGAGCACAGATCAAGAATAGTTTTCATTTGAGAAACACTCCACTTTATCTTATATCGCTCAAACATTACTAACTTTTCACTAATTCATCAGACACAGGCACTCTGAGTTGGTTCGTTGGTTGAGCGTTAGAGACGGTCGATTTGAAACATTTTTTGGTGCAGTTTTTCCAATTTCTTACCACGTCGTTCATTCATGAAATGACGGAAGATGCCTGTGATATCATTTCGCAGTTAATGGTTGTCAGAAGTAGTTTAAGAGCTGGCTACTGGAAACTTTCATAGCTCTCGAGCGATTGTCTGAAACTGCAAAGGCCAACTGAATTGCTTTAGACACACGGACGTAATGATTAATCTTGACGAGATGTGAACAGTGACGCTCTAATGGCTGGATGTGTTAATACCCTCCCGGCATAAGCAAGTTGATCGGCTCTAATTCAACTGGACAGGCAGCGATTTTCGGTTGTCGAATGGTGCTGTACCACGCCAACCGAAAAAACGATGTTCGAATGTTGACTAACCATTGACCATTAGCCTGTTTTCAGACTAATGCTGAGCACGGTTCTAGCAAAGCACGGGCATTTTAGTCTATCATATGGTAGACTTTCAGAGATATGCGCCTCCATGTTCATAACATTGCAAGAATCGCGAGAGTACTACTCCAGTTTCATCTATTTGCGTCACCCCAATCATCGAGAGTACCAGTTGATCAATTTTCTTGCGATTGATATCTGGTAAACGCCCACAAGGTGCACTTACATATTAACATGGTTTGAACGTGATGGTCGAATACCCATAAATTGCGCGACTGATAAAACCAGCAAGTCGTTCTTAAGGTGTTACAAGGGTGTCTGACACGAATGCACTTGCAGTAGACGTGTTGAGAAATATTTTTCAAATCGCTAAGTGGTGCCGACAGTTGGTGGTGAATAGAGAAAATTCAGTGTAATCAGTTCTAGATTAATCAGCTTAACTCTAATGCTGTCACAGGTGCGGTCATTGCATTATACCATACACTAGAATGTGGATTTGTCTGCCACCAGTCCTTTGTGACTAAAACGTCAACTCTCAGACTGTGGTGGGGTATGTCACCCGATGCCATTTGGTTATGCATCCGTTGAACTACTCCAGTACAAATTAAGCTAATTTTCTCTGGTGAAACAGTCACACGGGCAGCGTTCACTGATGACTTAGAGGCAGAAGGAGGATATGACAAAGTTTGGCATAAGGTTTGTTAGTTGTTGAGCTATTTTGAATTCTAGTGCAATTTTCAATGTGGTGCTCATTGGTCTACTGCAGCGTGGGCGATTAGCTATTCAAATGATTAATAGAAGAAAATAGGGTACATTCTGTTTACTGGAGGCATCAACGCTGGTGATCACACAGCTGTTTCTCAGGCGAAGAAGCAGCGGTTTGCTAGTAGAGCCAATCCACAGCGTTTGCTATGTTTGGACAGATCGAAAACAAGCGGGACGCGAGAGGAGGCACATCAACTCTCATGGTAACTCCAACTGATGACCACTTGATCAGGACCTCTCTCCAAGTGGAAGTCACAGAAATCATTGATTTGTTTAACTGTATGTAGTTACTGTGAGTTCAAGGGCGCAGTTTTGAACACGGTTGCTCCAGTCCCGTTAACGGCAAGGATATACACTAATGACAAAATCTGAAATGGTCAAGTAGACAGAGGCGATTCATCGTGCATAGCGTTTCCTTCAAACATCTACTAGGGAGGTAACCAGTCTCACTATTTGATGCCAAGAACCTAAGTAGAATAACAAAACTAAGGGGTGTTCAATAAACGCCCCCGACGTGTGTGCCATATATACCAATTACCGTTTGTTAGGGGATGTGTCGAACACGCAGTCTCGGTTCAAACTTATCTGGACGTTTTCTGCAAAACGGCTTTGTTATATATTGAGTTCAACTATTGAGCCCTTATGAATTCATTTGTTGAGATGAGCACTGAATAGGGGCTTTTGAGTGTTTCGGCAGAGGAACGTTTCCTTTCCATCGAACGTTTGGATGTCGATAAGGAACTAGGATATATCACGACAAAACTATCACAGAATGTTCGTTCTCATCAAAGTGACGGCCACTCCAAAGTTTTCGCAGCTTACTGGAAGGCCGTTCACAGGTTAATGATTGCCTTATTCAGGATGTTTTTCATCCGCATCTCCTCTGAGATACACTAACCTGCACTTCTATACCGCAACGTTTCACGTATTGTACGTCACAAGTTTTTCTTCTTAGCTCACATCTCGTCACTGAAGCCTATCTCTGTTTAGTATCCTAGAGATAAGGGTTTCCTTTCCCTGGCAGTCAAGCAGCTGACTGACCAGCATTGACCAGCTGGACACAAGGATCCCACTCACACACCGACCGGTCTCATTCCTGCCGGTTCACACTGAATATGTGGTGTGTGGGGGGAACCGCAAGTGGTGAGGCGCAAGCCAATTGCAGTGATGGTTACGCGCAGCAGTCTTTTGGCTCCGGTCACTGTGACAGGCCAATCCGAATCGGATGTCACCAACCGAAAATGGTTCCAGTCTTCTTTTTCACCTGGATACACGGTACCCGTATGCAACCAACGATGTCATATTGTTCGGGTTCATGGTCATTCAATGAGAAGCATGTGGACACGACTCCTTTGTTCGGTCATCCTTCGCTCGTCGGTTATCGATAACCAAATTAAAGGATTTCACGAACAAAGTGATTGTTCATTGTAGTGCAAATC
>QNGE01008949.1:0-14620 GCA_008508345.1 Paragonimus westermani | reverse complement strand
CATCTTGCGAAACCGGTCTTCCGATTTCCTTATTCAAATTCATAAATGGGGAAGGATGTTTTATACTTTTGCTTGGTTTTGGAAAGGTTTGAAATTCCATCAACAAAATTCCAGTTGAAAATGTAAACGAACACTTACCTGTTTAAAGTTAATCAAAGACCTACCAGGTCGTATATAATCTGCACGTAGTTATTTATTTGGAGAAACTGAGTTATGTGAGTTTAATTCTGGTTTCGGCGTTAAAAACTCCAGTTGGCGTGCTGATCTGAATCAATGCATCACTGGCTGTCACCTACTCCTGGCAACGATCATGGCCATTATACAACCGCGTGTGTATTGATGCCGATTTGCGACGAATTGGGAAATCATTCACAGAGCAGTATGTCTCTCCTACTCTGTCTTCCTTCAGAATAAAGGTTCTTGTCAGCTTAAAACATTGTTCTCTGGATCCAGTTCATGAATCACAAAGGAAAATATCGTGAGATGTTAGTATTCCTTATATCCCCTCGGTGACGAATATAAACCCTCAAATATATGCGACCTGCTGACAGCAATAACTATAGGAACGGTTACCAATTTGAACTCACACGAAAGTAGGACTGTTGTCAGATTCAAAGCAGCCCAATTGCCTGTCCCACCGGTTTGTGTGCACACAGGGAGGACGTCGAGCATTGATTAACATCGCCTCGGTGAATATGAGCAATTTCGGATTCCGCTTGCTCAACAACACGTCAACTTAGTTGTCGGGGTCAACAACGTGACTTGCTTCCCATGACATGCTTTCTAGAGGACAGATTAAAATTTCGACACAATCGTTCCGTCGGCACTATCTGTGCGTCAACTCGCACGAACACCAGACATCTAGGTATAAGCACAGACATTCCTTGCCATAGCCGTGGAGTCGCTTTGCCAATATAGACGTCATCACAAATGCAAATGAATTGATAAATTATCTGAGAGACAAAACTATTGCTGGAAGTTCAATTATGAAGCACCGATACGAGCTGGATCATAGGCTCTGGGGTGCTAATATATTTCATATCATATATCGCCCGCGAACGAAGCAAGGTCTGTAGGGTTTTGCTGAGGCTCTTATCATTCGTCGAACAAGCCTGATGCTGCGCGTCCAGAAACAGATGGCTATCAATTTGTCTGTCCCATGGTAAATTTTGTCCCTTTCCCCAAAACCTCCGTGGATCTCTAGCGTTTTCATTTCTTTCTATTATGTGCCCTATAATAATTTTGGTTTCCTATCAAGTTTAAAACTATTTATTAACAGTCTGCTTCATCTCTTACTTAGGTGCTCACTACCACTGAACCTTATGGTATGATCTCCCTAATCAGCCTTATGTTACATCGTCTGAAAGCCTGTTCTTGGGTCTCGGTCATTTTGGCATGGCTTACCACGCCATTGTTGTCAGGCCTGCTCCATACACAATCCTTGCCCTAATTTTGTTGTTGTTAAAAGTGAGATTTGAACGAGATATCCGTGTACAAGACATCTCATTCGCTGCTGTCGACTTTTTCAACCCAATCAATATACCAGATCTTACGCTCCCGACCAGTCGGTATATCTGCTTGATTAGCTGCAGCTACAGTTAGAGGAAAAATAGAAGGCTGGAGACCTGGGCTGCTTCAATCAATGAATCAGTTGGACAATAGCCATGCACCAATCAACCGAAGCTTAGCCCCATCGATCACTAGGTGCTTGGCTCAAACGAGACGCAGCCGAAGTCGCGTCATCATTCCGTGTGATCACATGCGACCTGGTGAAGAAACCGTTCAAGATCACTGAAGCCTTGTTAATCACATACCACGAGCATCCGATTTTCCATTACGCTTGCCTTGGTTTTCCTAGCCATGGTCAAGGTAGTTTTAGATGGCCACGAGTAAGTATTGATTTGTTTTCATGTGGTTGTTTGTTTATTTAATTTCAAAGTGGTGCATGCATGTGATTGGAAACAGTGTACGAATNTAGCACAGGTCAATGGTCCGGAGTTAGAACAATTCCAATGGTCTAGTTCCCTTAAGCTAGTACGCGCCCTTATAAATTCATCCGAAAGAATGCTTAGTTGTGACAATTCACACGGCATCCCCCGTCCGGTTATTTAATTGGTTTTCAGCCACCGAATTTTCAGCGCGTTGCAAGACATGTCTCATTCAGGTCACCAAGCGTTCTGTCTGGTACAATGTGAATCGCGACATCCGCACAAGGGGAAAATCGTGCATACACTGACAACAATCTAAAATTCATCGTTACACTCGTGTTCCATTGAGGAGTTTTACCGCCCCTAATTAACGCTTCTATCATGTGCACGCTGAGCTGGCCGGACCGTTTCCACCTTCCAATGGGTGTACGTATATTCTAACATGTGCAGACAGACTTACACGTTGTCTAAAGGTTACACCACTTTTAAATTACTCGTCGAAGACCGTTGCTCCCCGACGACCTTTACACCCGCTGTATACAAGTACGTTCCGCGTACTCAGGCGCTATGACAAAAATTTCATGTTGGAGAGCAACGGTAAATGCGATGTTATCTCTACCAGTAGATTGAAGCCAGCTTTTATAGGGGCACCAGATGTTGGGAAGGGAATCGGAATCAGCAACATTCCCTAGGACTAACACTTTATCCAACGTTTGTACTAATCCGACTGTGGCTTCGACTCCGCCAGTTTCGATAGCGTGAAGCCTTTAGAGCAGACGTGGTTCAGAGTTGCAGGGACTAGTGCGGCTCACAGACCAGGTGGACGTCCGTCGTATCTAGATTTTTTGTCGCACTTTCTTACCCAGTTACTTTGAGAAGACTTTCCCTACAGTAGACTCTACCAATAAGCCGTTTTATCTAGAAAGATAAAAGCCTCATTATTTTGGACACAGTAGAAGCAGAAAGCCGTTAATAAGTGCTGTCTACATTTTAAATATTGCGAACTAACCATTCATCATCTGCGTGGGAGGCTGAGGCCGCGCGTTGCGAGAGAACGCTGGGAAACTCGGAATTCTGTGAGGACCGCTTACAGTGGACGCGATCAAGGCTACTGTCTTGCCGGGTCAATTGAAACTTACCTGTTTCTAATTCCTCTGCTTACCCAAGGTTAGTAACCTTCCAAATCGTGCTCCCTCAACCTATTCCAATCGTTCTCCCCCCCGGTCCCACTTCCACCAAACATAGACGCGATCTGTGCGGCAGGAGTGATTGGATCATTCATGCGCGTGTCTACAGTTCAGGCTAAATGAAACACGGCTAAGTCGTTGAAGTCAAACCTCCGGTAGCCTTCTAAGGAAAGAAACGCTGTAGCGACTCGGCTTGTTTATTGCTGACGACATTTGGGTTCCGATTGGCATGTGTACTTGCATGCGCGTCAAGGCCGCCTGTGTGCCCCACACTCAAGCTCAGGCTCGTATTGGGTTCTGATTGATCGCGTCTCGAGTGAACGACGGCTGCGACTATTTCCGAGTAGGGCGGAGCTGGGAAATTGAGTGAGACCCGTGGAATATCGTCAGGCCTCAGAAGAGCAGACTGGCGTGCGTGTTACATGCAGGCCAGCCGCTTCCACTCAGACTGTCCGTAGCATTTGTGGCCCGAGTCTGGAACAATATGGAGACAACGGGGAACAGCGCTCTTCCGAAGTAGGGGTTCGAACAGTCCTGAAAAGAGGAACAATACAAACAAGCATGAGCCGAAGGACCAGTAAGTCATGCACACGACTTACACAAACGAGAGCTAAGAAGGCACCGACAACACAGCAGCACGCCATGTTACACAAATCGAATTCAATCCGTGCGCGCTCGCCCGTTTCGGTTGCTCTTTACACGTGCACAAAATTTTAGTGCACTACAAGGTCACTTTAATCGATTCGAACAACAAGCAACGATGAGGTAAAAACGGTATTGTACAAGAGTGAGGCATCGTTATTGAACAGAAACAAGAAAACTACACCTGTACACCAAGTGGAAGAGCACCACTACGTTATGTTTGTGCACCAATCCCAAAAATAATCATTTCAATCGCGGGCTTGATCTTTTCATTGGTCAAAATGGAGATATCCGTATATATTACTGACCACCAAGCTATCACGACTGGGAACACCACTAAACATTGGTGCCGTTATCGGTTTTCCATCAATTCACCGCTTGATATCTACTCGGTAAATAAATATGAGATCTAAGACGTGAAGGTTGCAGTGCTAAAGTTGATCATCCACGTCAGTCTTTCACCCGCAGTAAACACGCATCTATTATACACATACACGAAACCAATCAACAGTCCACTCCCAAATCAAATCCAGCTCACCTCAAAAATCCAATTACCTCACAGTAATCAAACATAGACAGGTGGATCGTGCGCTACATTCTGTCAAGCGTTGGACAGGACTCGTGGATCAAATCGATGTGCACGGCGAACTACGTTAACTCTTCCGCATCAGTAGGAGTACTGATGATAGTATTGCCAACCGAGATCGTCAGGTTTATGTGGCACAGCATAACAGGAAGTGGTGTTAATAGGCTTTAAGTTCTGCAATTCACACATTACTTATACGCAAATACAGGGAGGGTTTTGGTGACAAAGAAACTAACGGCAAGTATATCGTTCCCATTCTACAATGTTCATCTCCTCAGGGCGAACAGTTTTGCGGCCTATGAAATAGGCCGTTATTAGGGGAGACAATGTGACTTGGTCATTGTCCTCTAATGAACTAGGTGAGTCATTGTAGACCTGCTTAGATAATCGAAACAGGCAAGCGAAACGCTGTCAGTAGGTCAGGTTATATATGATAATGGAAAGTAGTGCGATATCAATCAAGGAGAGTATAATGTATTCGAGATATCATCCTTTCACGACATTGCTTATCAGAAGCTCCAAACGACCGTGGACATCATGAAACTTTAAAACACTTCATTCTATTACTGACAAGTAATTTGTACTCGATTAGGCATTTGATGCAGTATTTTCTGAAAGGGCACTAAACTACCGACACAAAGCGCACGATTGAATATCAGAATGGCCGATTGAATACGAGACATGAAACTGCAGGATACAGAAAAGTGCGCTGCATTTCCCAGAAGAACATGTGGCCCATCTGTCGAATGCGTTCACCGTTCTGTTCTCGTCGCGCTGATGCGGAGTAGACAGATGAACTTCGATGACTCGGATTGATTCTCCCATCGATAAACTGAACGATTCCACAAATCGTCATAAATGAAGCGGGCATCAAACAGTCGATGAATTGCCTTATCATAGCCGATTGCCCATCGCCAGTTTAGTTGAGACAAGTTTGTCGTTTGGAGAATGCCATCGGGATTATTCAGAACGCGTGCATAATCTCGTCACTGACGCAAAATCCACCGAACTATCGCGTCGATGACAGGTTTTCGCTGCATCAGGCGATTGGAATTAACTCACGTTGATCATGTTTGCAATTGGAAAGTTGGACTTATTCGTGCACAGTGGATGATTTGTCAAGCGTGATCGGCGCATCCGTTCCGGTTTTGGCTGTCCCAGTGACCGATGTCAAGGGCTGCATGCAAATATCATTCACCACAGACGGCTTGTGTTGCAACACCTGTGGCTCCAATCGCACGCCAAGTATTCAGTGTAAAGCCGAAGGAATAAGGCCAGTAGGCACATGAATGAGGTCCTTGCGTCAAACCTGCGAATGCGGGCTACCCAGTTGATTAGCTAGCACGGAAGTGTAACCCTTATTTCTCGGACAATAAACAGAGAGAGAGACAGCCTCTAATGGTAAGATACGAACTGGGAAGAGAAGTGTTGAAAGTATAATGTGAGAATTAGCTCAGTATGAGAGTACATGCTATTGCAATCTGGAGAGCGTAAGGTAGCAAGATGAAATTAAAGGCTGGACCGAGAAACGGACAGATCATCCACCACACAATACACCAACAAATGTGAAGGAAAGGAGGAGTAGAAGGCCACAGAGATCCAGGTTTCTGAAAGGGCAGTAGGTGAGTCGCCAATCGACGGTGGTCGTTGGTCGATGCGAACAGAGAAAAGATGGATGTAACGGATATAACCTACTCGACTCTAACTAACTTGCTGTCTGTTGGTCAGCAGTGTACTATGAGTAATCCGCGGCGGCCAGCGTGTTTGTGGACGCAAACATCAGCATATCGTCATATGTTCATATCAACACGACCTATGGCACAAGCGTAGTCACAAATCCACCCCCAGACTCCGCAGCACCGACTAACCCACTGACCGAACATTAGGCACCTAGTTGGCATCGAGTTGATTGACAAAAATCTCAACCAGTTTGAGCGAACTCAACTCAGCTGGCTAGTTCGAGTCAGTGCGATGAGAGTAGAAAGCTGATTGAGAATATGTCAACCTGATAACTCCACCCCAAACTCCGTCCAGTGAACACAGACCACATACCTCAGTCGCGTAATCTAGATCTTGCTGTCGCCCTCTCGAAATAACACGATCCGGACAGAAAGTGCACTAATGAGTACATCAAGCAAGACAAAATACTACTGTCGCATCATTTACGAGAAGTGACAAAATGGAAATTAGAATGAGCAACTATACGCCAAAAAATATTGCTCACATTTTAGAAAATATATACCCGTGAATACCTTTTTAAGAAACGAAGAGCTCACCGATTTAGCACCTAAGTCGACATCTCCAGGTATACGTGACTCGTTAACAGGTACGAAACAAAAATATGAATTGTTAAAAGAAGGCGTAAGTTCTATGAAAGTATTATTGGTCTCGCTTGGAGTCGAACGACACCGATAGGTAAAATTGGCCGAAGGACTAAGGATTTAGCCGGCAGACACACAAGCGACCAGGAATTGTGTGTATGGCCCTACTAATGCATATAAGCAAGCAACGCTATGTATAAACAGTCGATGATACATGAACTAAACGGACGACATCCCACGTGGGATTTGAGCTAGTATATTCCGAGGTATTGAAAGCATTGAACAACAAACGAATCATGATTCATTCCGGATCATTACATATCAATCAAGACAGCCAATTTCACCAGATACAAGACAAGTCTACTCTGAGACCTAAATCCCCATTTCCGTAACACTGTTATGATGTGGGCCTCACGAATAACTCATAGTCAGGCCGCTCGTCCTCGGGTGATGGAGGAACAACAATGGGGAGTAACGACTTTACATCCATATCCGAATGTCCGACTGGCATATCTGAGAAGTATTCAGCCCAGTCAGGTGACAAATGATCGGGCATGTTTGGAGAAACAAGTGAAATCTGTTATACTGTGCTTAGATTTTGTTATATGATTATGCAACCCCGCCACACAACTCACTGACGAGGAACAAAAATTGGAAACGACGCGACGCAGTGCAGTTATCTGAAAGACCCCGAAGTGGCAAACAAACTGCATTGACAACAGTAAATTAGTGCATTTCCAGTGCACTTGTTTCATGTTTGGATGTCCATGTAAGAACCATTTCTATATGTTGATCTCATTCCACTCTATTCTAATTCATAGTTCTGTGATCTTTACTGTTTCTGCAATGCATATCTTTCTCGGTTATACCCGCCGAATCCGACATACGTTAGCACCCTGTCTCATATAGCCTGTCAAATTCCCGTGATTCACGTCTTGCAATATGGGCCCAAATGATAACAGAGGAGATATTTTTCTCTTTCATAAATTTTATTCAGATCGTAATTCATTCTTCTTGGTGCCGTCCGCGTACACTACTTACAAACAGGACGGTGGGAAACACTACTTTGATAAACAGATTGGGAATAACACAACGTTACGAGCAAGTTGTAATACTCTACGTTTCAACCTTCTCGGGCGGCCTTCCTCAGGAGTGTTGTAATCGAAATCGCATTCGATTCCCAATCTGTTTATCAATAACATGTTAAACACGACGCCCAAACTGTTCAACTTCATTCGTACTAAATTTGGTGTGGGTATCTTAAAACACACCTTTGATCTGACGTCAATTCCCGGAATGTACATATGATGTCACTAGCAGATTCATTCATTTCTACACAATTTTTTGGGAGCGAAAAATCACCAGTTTCTGCTTTTCCAATCAGTGCAATCAACATGTGCTGTCGATTGTATGCCTGACGAACCGTTTGTCAGTTTCTGCCATGTATCCCAAAATAGCCTAACAGCCCATTGATCGATCCCCATTTGTGTGCAGCATGTTCTCATTGGTTCATTTGCGTGTGCGTCTGCGTGTGTGCGCCTTCTGGGCATCCACCTAACTTTACCCGGACAGTAAAGTGCGAATTGATCAGTGCATTTTCGTGACACCAGATAGGTACATTGTTATCCAGATGCCCCGTTCCCCATTCCTCACTCAGTCGATTGGGCAGGAACAAAATTAATGCACCACTCAATAACAGACCATTGGGATTATTAATGACGTGTAGTTTGGCAGATTTGACAATGATGGATAACCGAGTCGAAATGTGAGACTTCCGAGTTCCTGTCGTGACTTCGTAGCTCAGCTGGTAGAGCGCTTACCGCATTTGGGCATGCTGTTTCTGCCGTTGATTCAGATCCACCTGAAGCGCTGACTTTTCACAGCTTAGTCTCATCTAGACATTTGGGAGCTGATTTCACACTAGGAAAACCAACAACGTTCCACTGTAAACTATCAGAGAGGACTCAGGACTCATGTAATGTGCAGACGCTTCTCTTATCAGTGCTGCGAGGTCAAATTATTAGGCAGCTTTTAATCTGTTTGTAAGTGTTCTGATCGTATGGATGCATGTATAGACTGATGTATGAATATTAAAGATGTTTAGTAACATCTAGAAATGATCACTGCGCAATCTATCCTCGTAAATCCATGATTTTTCGTCCGTTACAACGAGCTGAGCAAGAGGTTTTTCGAATTTTTCTGTTCATATAACACCACGCTAGCCTTCATACTGTACTGCCAAGCTGTATGCTTCAATACTTAATGGGAGTGGGGAGAAGAACGTGAGTTCTCTACAGATACAGACGAATTCATTTTGGAGCCCGATCTCAGAGTCGTCGTTTAACTTCTATAAATCCACGTTCATGGGGTGGATGATTTGGGAGATGAGATTCATTGCAAATACTTATATCATATATGTGATGGCGCATAGCTTATATCATCTATTCACGTGAATGATCACCAGCCACTAGGATCCGCCGAATGTTTGTCCGCAGCTGTAAGTGATAATGTTGATTATATTTTGAAACCCGGATATTTAGCTCCTTTTCTCCTTCCGTGCTGTATACGGATGTTTTAAAACGTGAGATAGTGGCGGAATGTGTGTACTTCTGCAGAGTTCGTACAAGTGAGTCATAAGATAGAGTATAAAATTCCACCGGTTCATATTAATTTCAAATACCTCTTTGTAACATATGCACTCATTCAAGGCTGTTTCTTCGATTGACTTTTCCCAAACAACAAGCGACTGCCGTCCATATGTGCACCGGGTACAATGCAGCTTCACTGACCCCTGCAAATTCCGCCTTTTAGGCTACAACAAAACTTTCGGACTGGGAACTCGACATTTCCCAAAACATTTATGGTGGATGTGTCACCATGAATGAGTACTTTCTGTCTCGATGAGTTCCTCATGGCTGTGATGTGCGTATCCGCCATGTCATTTGTATGATTCACATTCATGTAATTCCTCGGTTAAACAACGGGAAACTGATTGCGCCCACTCAGCCGTTTGATACACAAAAAATTAAGAATTTCGTTCCACACTGAAAATAAGTACGGTATCGCCAACATCCTGTGGAAGTATGGGGGCCGAGACGCATATGGACGGCACTCGCTTGCACGAATGAGTCCAACTTTCCAATTGCAAACATGATCAACATGAGTTAATTCCAATCGCCTGATGCAGCGAAAACCTGTCATCGACGCGATAGTTCGGTGGATTTTGCGTCAGTGACGAGATTATGCACGCGTTCTGAATAATCCCGATGGCATTCTCCAAACGACAAACTTGTCTCAACTAAACTGGCGATGGGCAATCGGCTATGATAAGGCAATTCATCGACTGTTTGATGCCCGCTTCATTTATGACGATTTGTGGAATCGTTCAGTTTATCGATGGGAGAATCAATCCGAGTCATCGAAGTTCATCTGTCTACTCCGCATCAGCGCGACGAGAACAGAACGGTGAACGCATTCGACAGATGGGCCACATGTTCTTCTGGGAAATGCAGCGCACTTTTCTGTATCCTGCAGTTTCATGTCTCGTATTCAATCGGCCATTCTGATATTCAATCGTGCGCTTTGTGTCGGTAGTTTAGTGCCCTTTCAGAAAATACTGCATCAAATGCCTAATCGAGTACAAATTACTTGTCAGTAATAGAATGAAGTGTTTTAAAGTTTCATGATGTCCACGGTCGTTTGGAGCTTCTGATAAGCAATGTCGTGAAAGGATGATATCTCGAATACATTATACTCTCCTTGATTGATATCGCACTACTTTCCATTATCATATATAACCTGACCTACTGACAGCGTTTCGCTTGCCTGTTTCGATTATCTAAGCAGGTCTACAATGACTCACCTAGTTCATTAGAGGACAATGACCAAGTCACATTGTCTCCCCTAATAACGGCCTATTTCATAGGCCGCAAAACTGTTCGCCCTGAGGAGATGAACATTGTAGAATGGGAACGATATACTTGCCGTTAGTTTCTTTGTCACCAAAACCCTCCCTGTATTTGCGTATAAGTAATGTGTGAATTGCAGAACTTAAAGCCTATTAACACCACTTCCTGTTATGCTGTGCCACATAAACCTGACGATCTCGGTTGGCAATACTATCATCAGTACTCCTACTGATGCGGAAGAGTTAACGTAGTTCGCCGTGCACATCGATTTGATCCACGAGTCCTGTCCAACGCTTGACAGAATGTAGCGCACGATCCACCTGTCTATGTTTGATTACTGTGAGGTAATTGGATTTTTGAGGTGAGCTGGATTTGATTTGGGAGTGGACTGTTGATTGGTTTCGTGTATGTGTATAATAGATGCGTGTTTACTGCGGGTGAAAGACTGACGTGGATGATCAACTTTAGCACTGCAACCTTCACGTCTTAGATCTCATATTTATTTACCGAGTAGATATCAAGCGGTGAATTGATGGAAAACCGATAACGGCACCAATGTTTAGTGGTGTTCCCAGTCGTGATAGCTTGGTGGTCAGTAATATATACGGATATCTCCATTTTGACCAATGAAAAGATCAAGCCCGCGATTGAAATGATTATTTTTGGGATTGGTGCACAAACATAACGTAGTGGTGCTCTTCCACTTGGTGTACAGGTGTAGTTTTCTTGTTTCTGTTCAATAACGATGCCTCACTCTTGTACAATACCGTTTTTACCTCATCGTTGCTTGTTGTTCGAATCGATTAAAGTGACCTTGTAGTGCACTAAAATTTTGTGCACGTGTAAAGAGCAACCGAAACGGGCGAGCGCGCACGGATTGAATTCGATTTGTGTAACATGGCGTGCTGCTGTGTTGTCGGTGCCTTCTTAGCTCTCGTTTGTGTAAGTCGTGTGCATGACTTACTGGTCCTTCGGCTCATGCTTGTTTGTATTGTTCCTCTTTTCAGGACTGTTCGAACCCCTACTTCGGAAGAGCGCTGTTCCCCGTTGTCTCCATATTGTTCCAGACTCGGGCCACAAATGCTACGGACAGTCTGAGTGGAAGCGGCTGGCCTGCATGTAACACGCACGCCAGTCTGCTCTTCTGAGGCCTGACGATATTCCACGGGTCTCACTCAATTTCCCAGCTCCGCCCTACTCGGAAATAGTCGCAGCCGTCGTTCACTCGAGACGCGATCAATCAGAACCCAATACGAGCCTGAGCTTGAGTGTGGGGCACACAGGCGGCCTTGACGCGCATGCAAGTACACATGCCAATCGGAACCCAAATGTCGTCAGCAATAAACAAGCCGAGTCGCTACAGCGTTTCTTTCCTTAGAAGGCTACCGGAGGTTTGACTTCAACGACTTAGCCGTGTTTCATTTAGCCTGAACTGTAGACACGCGCATGAATGATCCAATCACTCCTGCCGCACAGATCGCGTCTATGTTTGGTGGAAGTGGGACCGGGGGGGAGAACGATTGGAATAGGTTGAGGGAGCACGATTTGGAAGGTTACTAACCTTGGGTAAGCAGAGGAATTAGAAACAGGTAAGTTTCAATTGACCCGGCAAGACAGTAGCCTTGATCGCGTCCACTGTAAGCGGTCCTCACAGAATTCCGAGTTTCCCAGCGTTCTCTCGCAACGCGCGGCCTCAGCCTCCCACGCAGATGATGAATGGTTAGTTCGCAATATTTAAAATGTAGACAGCACTTATTAACGGCTTTCTGCTTCTACTGTGTCCAAAATAATGAGGCTTTTATCTTTCTAGATAAAACGGCTTATTGGTAGAGTCTACTGTAGGGAAAGTCTTCTCAAAGTAACTGGGTAAGAAAGTGCGACAAAAAATCTAGATACGACGGACGTCCACCTGGTCTGTGAGCCGCACTAGTCCCTGCAACTCTGAACCACGTCTGCTCTAAAGGCTTCACGCTATCGAAACTGGCGGAGTCGAAGCCACAGTCGGATTAGTACAAACGTTGGATAAAGTGTTAGTCCTAGGGAATGTTGCTGATTCCGATTCCCTTCCCAACATCTGGTGCCCCTATAAAAGCTGGCTTCAATCTACTGGTAGAGATAACATCGCATTTACCGTTGCTCTCCAACATGAAATTTTTGTCATAGCGCCTGAGTACGCGGAACGTACTTGTATACAGCGGGTGTAAAGGTCGTCGGGGAGCAACGGTCTTCGACGAGTAATTTAAAAGTGGTGTAACCTTTAGACAACGTGTAAGTCTGTCTGCACATGTTAGAATATACGTACACCCATTGGAAGGTGGAAACGGTCCGGCCAGCTCAGCGTGCACATGATAGAAGCGTTAATTAGGGGCGGTAAAACTCCTCAATGGAACACGAGTGTAACGATGAATTTTAGATTGTTGTCAGTGTATGCACGATTTTCCCCTTGTGCGGATGTCGCGATTCACATTGTACCAGACAGAACGCTTGGTGACCTGAATGAGACATGTCTTGCAACGCGCTGAAAATTCGGTGGCTGAAAACCAATTAAATAACCGGACGGGGGATGCCGTGTGAATTGTCACAACTAAGCATTCTTTCGGATGAATTTATAAGGGCGCGTACTAGCTTAAGGGAACTAGACCATTGGAATTGTTCTAACTCCGGACCATTGACCTGTGCTACCGCAATCACTGCCAGATCGACTGATCTGTCTGCCACGCTCATCGTAGCATTGTTGCGCGATGCGGTTAGCAATATCCGGAGTGTGACAGATACTGGTCGTCAACAGAGCGATATAAACCAGACATCACGTCTATCTGGAGAAGTGCCTGTTGGTCGACGAGCGTAGGGTGTATGTTAGCAGCTTATGGTGTGTGAAGACAATAAAATCCCTTCTTTCAAGGACATTTCGAGAATGGCGGATACCGAGGTATCCCGCCCACAATTCCTTTCCGAACGCACTTTACCGCGAGCGGGTTGGTTGTAAGAGCTTAGTTACAAAGGCTAGCAGGTACCAGACATCACTGAGTTTTTGCAGCAAGAACGTTCCTACAGCCACGTCTGGTGTGTCACAGTTAACACTAAAACAGTGGGCGCATGACGACGCGTTGTGGGCCAAAAGCGCGGGTGGCAAAAGGGTCATCTATCCAGAAGACGAATCCATGCGTTTCAACTGAATCACAAACAAAAACATTCATCTGCGCACGACAGTCGTCTCAGAACGTCACGGTTGCCACAGCCACCCATGCGCAGTTCCTTTATGTAGAAATAACCATTTCGTGCGCTGCTGCACTCCAGTGTTCCCTCTTGTATATTTCCCGCGTCCATTCAGCTGTCGAAATCCACGCTCTTGCTCGACCGCTGAAAAGCAACGGTGTGAGCAGTATGGTGTGATCACTCGCCCTCACTACAGATGCTGTACACTTGGCACAGTGGCACAATCGTGCCGAGTGTCTCAAAGAGGGTGTGTTTAGATTATCTAACCGCAGGTGCGGGTACTTCAACTCTCAGCGGAATACCTTAACGCGGTGGGGAGGTACGTCCAAAAGCCCACAGCAAGAGAAACGGGGACATCATGGATGACCGGATCAGCCATCGCTCAACTGGATCGGACCAATGGACGAGACATGGCAGGGAAAATGGAATGGATAACGAGATCGGGGACGCGATTATTCCAACACTCTAAGGAATATCTCGACATGGTAACAGACTACGATCGGAGGTCACAGTGGTAGATTACGGACAGCGCGAGCGAGCGGATGGGCCATTGCCCAACGAGATCGGTCCAACGGACGAGGAGTGGCTGGTGAAAATCACCCTGACAAAAGGCGTGGGCCCACGCACACAAACCGGACCGAAGTGCACGCGACGTGCGGGGCGGAAACCGGGGTTTTGTGGACCGGACTTCTGACTCATAAACGGGACCGCACGCGTAGCATGGCAACCAACGTGTTGGACAATAAAGGTTTTATTGGACGGCTCTTCCTCTAGCATATGACGAGAAATTTGGTTCGCTGAACTCGAACTTTCATTATATGTAAAGCTTAAA
>QNGE01008948.1:0-14622 GCA_008508345.1 Paragonimus westermani | reverse complement strand
AGCCTCGAACCCGTGTACAAATCGCTGAAATCGCTGAAATAGCATATTCAGCTGCCTCCGAAATGTCGGCAAAGAAGCTTGTGTAAGCTTCTTGGTAAAATTTGCGCAGCTCTTCGAGATATCTTTCAGAGTTTGGGGAATTAAGTTTAAATATCACGACAAAGGTGCTCTCATTATCCACCTTCATGCTGATTTAACCCTTGGAAGTGACCTACATGTAATGGACCATTCGGAACAGTACGACGTCAGATGATGTAAGATTAAATAAGATTTAGTTTTTCACATATCAAGTAAAAATGACATTTGAACAACTTTGCCGAATTTCCGTATCACACTAATCCTAAGGGAGTAACGAAGGCGAAATGCGTACGGCAAAGAAATCCAGCTCGTGAAACTGAGAACGTTACGAGTGCAGGTGTCACTTACACAAGACTCCAGAGAATCTATCGACAACTACGTCAACTTGGTGTTCAAGAAGACGTACCCGGAAAACGTTGTGCGATGAGTGGTATGCTCCTTGGACGTAACGTTTGCGTTGGTTACCTAGTAATTTTGAACCGGTTCCGAGGATAGGGGGTGAGAGGTCTATTTGTGGTCTGCATCAACACAAGCGATGTCGCAAACGAGTTCAAGCCGTCGCCGTAGATGCAATTTTCATAGCCGTCTCTGAATCACGGATGCAGCCGAAGATGAGTACTGGAAACCTGTCCAGCCGGATGCTGCATATACCGAGTGGATCGGTAGGACAGAGGAAGCGAAGAAGGGTCTTTATTTATAGTGACTCGGCTTCACAAACAACGATCTTGAAAGGCACTTGTAACGGCTAACGTGCATGTAATCGTTTATTTCATGAAACTGTTGAACGAAACAGTGTGCGTCTCTGAAATTCCGTTAGCAACAGAGTTCGCGGATGAGGGGCTGTTAGCAATATTGAACTATCAGGCGATCTGAGTACAAAAGATGATCTTCCTTGGAGGTTTTAATGCAGCGAAGGTTAGTTGGGTAGAAGAGCATGTCTTAAAATAGCTAAACACCAAGGTCCTGGTTCAGCACGTAAGTTAACATACCGGGTGGAAGCCTGGTCGGACAACAACTGTGCTGGACCAGGTACCAACTGGAGACCCGAAAGAAGTAGGCAGACTCAAGGTAGGACCTTCTATTGGATGAAGTGATCATGGGGTCATTAGGCTGACATTCGCAGTACCCAACTTTAAATTCCGAGACAGGCGGAATCAGACCTATAAAGAACTACCGTTGACAGTACGATCTTCGGAAAACGAATAAAAGCATTGCCAGGACATGAAGGGCTCGTGATACGGAACTAATTCAAGCCAACCTGAAGACCAGTTTACTGGAGATGGGTATCATTTTTTTGGAAACCACCGTGCTGGGAGCACAAAACGAACAAGATTAAAACCATAGGACGTAAAACCCGGAGGTGATTCCAACGTACAAGTGAACAAAAGCGTTATCTGGAGCGCAGACCAACGTAGCGCAGAACCAGCTCAGTTCGGCAGTAGTGCTGACTGTTGAGAATCTCTACCTTCCAGAATGAAAGCAAAAGTCAGTCTCCGTGGCACAAAGCAAACCTAAGTTTATCGAGCTTCTAATAATTAGTTTATAGACAAGACATCGGTAAAATGAAGACACTTTGGCCTTCCCATTGGTCGGCTGGACCCCGCTTGTAGCTCGTTTGTTTAAATGCGTGACGCACCTAAGCAACTTGCTTTACTCCGGTGTTGATTTTAACAAAATCCGGTGCTGGGGCAGCGTACCACCCTGATTGGTCCCCACGCTGACACAGCAGTCTGTTCGCGTTGTCGGCAGTGAATGGCCGTAGTCTTGCGAATCACTGGTTAACTTCTTGTCGATGCATTTGTCCAATCCAATCTCCTCACGCTGACTACCATACAAGAGAATATTAGCCGAGCGAAACTAATAATACACGCAGGCGTATTTAAAAGTTCAGTCCAATTTCTCTACCCGCATCTGCAGCGAACAAGAAGGGAAATTTCTGCACCACCGGTGAGAAGACCAGAGCTTTCTTCAGTTTTTTAAGAAGATACCTACAAGGAATGGTGGTGGATCATCGTACACTGGTGTTCCACCTAATTTACCAGTGACGGAGAAAGTGGTAGTCGGCGCTGGGTAAGTAAGTCGTCAGTTGGCTGGGCTGGAGATAAAGAAGTTAGCAGACCCAGATAATATTCCTCCTGCAATTATAGGGCCACCCTTTTTGTTGCGCGGGCCAGTTTATTGAATGAGTTGGTTGGATAGGCTAAACTACTTGCGGACTGGAAGGTAGCTGGTATCACAGTGATACACATAGAGAGCGGTAGGAGGGAGGCCCACAGGTTTTACTTCAGCTATATTGATAGTGCTACAAAAGATCCTGAGGGACAAGATAACGCAACACGTCACTCAGTATGAGTTAGTGACGACTCATCAGCACGGATTCGTAAGTAGGCGGTGTTTCATCTCTAGCTTACCAACTTTCTTGGGTGAGGGCGCTCAACGGCTCGACAGAAGGAAATATTTTGAGATCCGCTGTGCACGGCATAAAAAATCTTCCGTCTCGGTAGATCACAGGCCTCGGCGTTGGAATTGGGGGTGTTAAAAGTATCCCACAGTTTGTTTAGCGCGGGCGAAGACGTTCTTGTAAAATAGAAGTTTGTGTGTAGATGGATGGCTGCATTTTGTACGTCGCATTTGCCACCAGCGGTGTTCCACATGAGTCGCCTTCCGGTCCAACGATGTCTGTCGTGCATGTGGATGATTTGGCGAAGAGACCAAACAGTCTCTGTTACATGCCAACAGATGATGTGGAACGCGTGAGACGCCCAAATTAGTTTTGTGTGCAACGGAACTGCGAATGAATTTACTGGTGGACGGCTGATTAGAGACCCTAAATGTTGCGATATGTCACGAAATTCAGACAACCAATGGAGGCCAGGACAGAGGACTCACTTAAATGGATGAGACGGTCATGACAGCGCTCCGTTATTCGGTGAACTACTGAGATGAGGACTTGGGAATTTAAGCAGCCAGGAGCTTCGACGCGCCCATCTAATATCTGTTAGCAGCTCGTAAGACGAATCAGGTGTTCTGTCAACACAGGAGGACAAAAACCTCGAGAAAACCCACCGTTCTTATGCCTTTGATTGAAGCTTGCGTTGGGCCACATCTTGAACATAATGTGCGAGCCTAGTGTCCATGTTTGGCTAGGGACACCAAGGTCTTAGAGAGGGTGCAACGCAGGCTTAGAAAGCTTCTTGTATAACCCTGGAAAATGGAGTGTTTCAGTTGGATTGAACACCTTAATCTAATCTCCTTAAAGGCAATGTGAAGAAGGGGGGTCTGATAAAATGTCTTTGGGATCTACATGGACTGTCCGGGACAACGCAGCGGTTGTTCACCCGCACCGAAAATTAGCCACTCAGGGGACACAAATTAAAGGTTTCAAAGGATAGTACGAGAACTGAAAACTAGTTAATTTACTCTAATATAGAATTGCGAACAACTGGGACAATTTTCCATCCCAATTGCTTTTGGCCACCATGTTTATCAATTTTGAGCATAAGCCTGGTGCATGTTGGTTGACCGTATTCCCGGACCTGTAGTGAAGTTGAAGTGACCAGGATCTATCTAACTTTATAGCAAACTTCCACCATCTCCTCCGTCCTCGACCCTGATATGGTTCTCAGTTCTTCTTTATTATCAGCCGTGGGCTATTTGCGCCGGGCTTTACTCTTTGGCTGTTCGCTTCTCTTTAGCTGTTTTTTGTTCACTTAGCCGGGAAGTTCCCGGCTCTTCACTCAGGAGCCTGGCCACGATCCTGTCTATTAATCTGAGCACACCACGATTGCCTTCCATCATTCAGACCTCCAATACCCTTCATACACAAATTCGTAAGGGATCGCTGGCATAGTCCTGATGAGGATCCGATCGGGAATATTCTCGCCGTCCCTCTGATGAGATGCTGTGTGCTCCATATGAAATCTTAGACGTCAAAGCGCTACTAAAGGAAGGTTTTTCTCCATTTGTTGCAACACGGTAAGGTCTTCAAAGCTGGTCATACGGAAACCTGGAAATCAAATGGCTACTAGCCTTAGGTGCTGTGGTTGGGACTAAACTAAAAAACTCTGGCCTTCAGTGACGAAGAAAGTTCATATGAACACCTATGTGTTTGTTGTTTACTGCCAGTCAACTGGAGGGCTCGTAGTCTGCTTGATAAATCTTGTGGCTACTTTCACGTTGGCAGGTGTCTTCTGAACGTTGTGCTGTATCTGCTGATATGTCTTCTTACTCAACAGCACAACAGCGGCAGGAGGAGAGCTCACGAGTCACACTTGAAGCATACCGCTCTAACGTGGTATTCCGGGCATGTATCCAAACTGTTCGTACGATTCACAGACTGGCTGAGAACGCGAGCAAAGGCATTACTGTTGAGTCTGGTTTTGTGGGAGACCTGTTATTTCTTCTGTCCTGTATGAGAGCTCGAATGCGCACAATGCCCTTTCTCTCTGAAAAATGAACAATAATATGATAAGAGCTGAGATTGTGACGTGCTGCCATTAGGTTATTTCCGGCAGCAAAGGGAAATCAGATGGTCTGGCAATGGGCCCAAAAAGGGAAGACTTCGTGAAAATCGGAGTAGGAGGAGGGAGAAGGAAACTTGGAGTGTTGCCTAGTGTGAGAAACACTCAGTGCTAAGAAATTCTACCGTATCATTGCAGGCTAGGGTCTATCAACAAGGGGGGACTCTCCGGAAATAGAAGTGTGGTTATCCGAAGTGTGACCGAAACTTTTGTTGGGGTGGACGCCGAAAACAACTTGCTGTGCGATATCACTTGGTTTGTTTGCTGAGGTTGGCCAACATTATTGCCATGTAGCTCTCGAGAGTTTTAATGCTGGTGAATGAAGGAGTAAGGGGCACAGAACCTCAGATCACTAGTGATGGAACCTGCAAATCCCCTCCTTAGAGATCGAGGAGTGTCTGCAATGTCTAAGGGGAAGATCATGATCCCAATGGATGGAGGTGCCAACTAGAAGAACACGAATATTATTGCCATTCAGATTGCCGAGTTGTGAGATTGGCAGCCTGGCAACTGAGCGGCGGGTAGTATATCCATGGCAGATGAGTTGACTGTTCGAAGGGCAGTAAGAATATACAATATTCAAAGAAAGCACAGAAACTCTCCTAACAAAGACGAACGTCGTATCCATTTTCATGCTCTACTTCTCTGAGGGCGTTATCTTTGAGAATGGATTTAATAAAACCTGACGAAAAACCCTCTATGTTGCGTGATGTTACGTCACGCACCCCTCGAACCGATCAAAACAACCGACTTCGGGACAGATCTTGTACTTTTAGACTTGCCAGCGAACAGGAAAACATGTCTATAGTCAACACGTATAGGTGTCAATATATATGCCCGTTAGTAACAAACCAATCATCCCGGTACACCCTTACCCCATACTTATTGATAGCTTGTGTGTCTATGTTGTAAACCACCACGCAAAAGCTGGCGCAGTGGTCAACACGGTTGCTTCATGATTCAAATGGCCGGAGTTCAAATCCCGGCCGTGGCAAGGATATGCACTACTGACGAGCTCTAATAAGAGCGAAACTTGAGTCTAGTGCTTCTTTTTTAAAGAGGCTGGCTGGAAAGTCTATCTGAATGCGAAGGCTGCGATCAAATGTGAGTGATGGTCAACTTAAAAACATGCTAAAATTGTTTGCAAAAAACTTAATTTGTCCGTCTCATGACTGCCTAATAACCTTGAGTGGCAACTCTTCCTTCTTCTCCCCTGAGAGGCCACCAGGCAACCTCTCGGTATTGTCAAACATTGTTCTCATTATATATATCGACAGTACAGAGATAAGTGACATTCAAATCCGGCAGTAATCGTATATCACGGAAAGCACAACCGATATCTTTTCGTGTTATTTGATAACATCTGTTCGCTTATGGTATATATTTCATCAATCAACACAATGCTATTAACGTCACATATAAGGTTATGCCAGAATATCATATGTTCCATTGTTCGTCATAGCTCACATAGTCAGGTTTACGTTCTCCCGTTCATCGCGTGATTCCTCTTTCCATTCTTGGTTCTGCTGATATATCCCGCGCGAAAAAACACCCCACTCCACGCCCGGACACTCGAAATTCCGCAATGGTTGAGCATATCGCTAGCTCCTCAAAATTCTTTGGAATTTGAGCGAAGAGTGACGTCCGGTCGAGAGGTGCATGCGTTTTCTGCGAAAGTATATGCGTCCCCACCTCGCTCACGTCATGGAAAGATTCTCTGCACATTTTCTCGGGACTACCAACATGGAATAATGATCAACTTCTTCGCCAACACATCACCTCCTCCAGGCACCTCCTTTTTGGCACGACCTTGAGCATTAGGCCAGTGATCATCTTGTGGAGTCCCAGTTGAAGTGAAAAATCAATTACATTAGCGAATTGTGCAGATCCCAAGTACTATCGTCTCAGAAGTTACTAGTTCGAAGATTTCTGTCCAAACATGAACTCTCCTTCCATATAATGTCTGTTATGGTGCTCTACTCAAACAGCTAACTCACTGTACAATGTTAAAATTTGGTGTTGAAATGTGTACATGCAGAAACATCTGCACGTAGATCAAGCTATCCGGAGCGTGTTTCTAAAAATTGCTTCGAGAAATATACAAATTACTGATGAGTAGTCGGGGATTCGGTTCATTTTCAAGTNTATCTGAATGCGAAGGCTGCGATCAAATGTGAGTGATGGTCAACTTGAAAATATACAAATATTACAATCAGCATTATTAATAATAATATTATTCATAAATGTTCATTACCGGTTAATTGGACAGTAGACATCCCCAACAGGAAGACTTTGTCATGCTACTAAACTGTGCTTCATTAGTTACCATCCACACTCATGCCCTCTTCTCACAAAGGATACATCAAACGCTGCCGTTGGTACAGGCTTAGAACAATCCGTAAACGGATATTAACAGCTTTTGACCTCTTTCTTGCAAAAGCTACAACCAGCACAGACGAAGTACAACAGCTTTGGACGTGAACTGCCGGCCACTTAGCCGGCTGGATGAATTAAGAGTTGTTAACAGGAACAGATGATGCAAGTTGGAGGAGGCAGATGATCAGCGATACTTGTATAACGTGTGTTGTAATATCAAGCAAACCTCAATCAGTGCCGACTGCGCGCCTTGTGAATGTCGTTCGAATTGTAAACTGACGTTGGTTTTCCATCAACCCAGGAGCCAACAGTGTAGTGCATCATTAGTTCAGATCAGCAGTCAGATTAGATGCTTCCCGGGGTCACAAAGACACGAAATATGGTTACATGCATTGAGAGTGACGTCTGACGTTCGGGAACGTGGCAGTTGGATAGTCTTAAAACGAATGTATTCAGACTGGAGCGCGCTCTCAACAATTCTGATTGATATGCCGCAACCTTTTCAGGTCAAACCTCGGGAGAAATGTCGTTATTTCGTGCATCCAAGATTGTATAAGAGCCACATAAAACTGAAGATTTGTTATTACTCAAGGTGTCCAGCTAGGTCCTGGGTATCTGGGGACACACCGCAAGAAATGCGCTGTGATACTTCAACGTCAGTTATGCATTCTATACGAATAATGAGACTGCCATTTTCGCAGCGATTGCCATTTGTTTTTATGGAGTCTCCGCAATAAACACAGAGTAACCCTATTTGGAGTCTTTTCGCCCAGCGAGGCTGTTTTTCATTAAAGGGTGGATTCAGGACGGAATCCGTCTTTGGTGAGGTGGCCGTGACTTCGTGGAAGCAATTACGGCACCAAGTATCCTATTCTCTGTTTTAGAATTCTACACATTTTGAACAACATTGTAATCCATTTGAAACTGATCGGTACCAGCGGGAGTGAGTTTCTCGATACAACGCTCTGCTTCTAGGCAAATGATAGCCGGCAGGACATAGGTGACTCCGTTTTTCGTTCCTCATAATTATTGTCCCGGTAGAATATAACTGACATTTATGACAAATTTTTTCCCGCATGGTTACCTTTACCCCGTCTCCATCTACATTTTCTTGCCGACATCTTGCACGATACCCAAAATGAACGACGTTTTACAATGCACAGGTTATTCAGTTTGGCTTTGTATAAGTAGTCAATTGTGTCTGGTTTTTTCGGAAGCTTAGGATCCATTCGTTGGATCATTTTCACAGTCCAGTGAACGCTTAACCGCGAATTTACTGCAGTATCCACCCATATATCTAGGCGATCATCATCAGCCATGCGACGGAATAATCAGAAAGTCGAAAATGAGTTAATTTGGCTGGGGGCTGCCAGTTGGTTATAGAGAATTAAGTGGATCCTCCCGGCATTCCTGGCATAGAAGCAACACTGCAGCACATAATACTCAAGCGCTACACATTCCGTTTGCACGTGAGCCGCCATCCTGTCGATCACAAAGGGTATCGTGGAAATGCCGTCATCCCTGACATTGCAGAATGTATTAAGTGACTGGCTTGGGGAGTGTATTTTCCGCTGAGCAAGTAGCCACATATTACAAGTCGTCCACGACCCATTAGGTTAGTAATGAGGGACTGATGCTACTTAAACGTTTAACCCAAAACGCGGAACGTCGAAAAACGTGCCTCAAGTGATCCGGTTTATGTGGTATCAACCTTGGACACCTTAGAAAAGCTTCCGAACAACAGGACTTGCTGTTTTCGCGCAATGCATATGCGTGCACATGCTCGTCATGTCTCCCTCGATAACACAAAATGTGCCAGTTTTCCGAATGACTAACCAGTTGAACAAGAGTTTCTGTAACATCAGTATGCACATGCCAGCTTACGTGTTGCAGTGCCTTTTAATCGACGACGGATAGTGCGAATATTCATGCTCGTGATGTAATTGTCGAAAATATAGACGGTGTACCGGTTGGGTTCAGCAACCGAACAGTTATATCCCGACAAGTATCTGGGGTCGTCCATTTTATTTTCCATGGTTCCAAAGTTTGTAGAATGTCCATCGAACATGGAAGCGCCCATCACGTGATTTTGATCTAAGGCAAAAGAGCCACAGCCTATGCCAATCTTCCGCCCAACAGTGCAAGGTTGTGGTTGGCAGCATGTGTCACGAGAGCTGAGCAATTGGATACACGTGAACTGAACTCACTAAACAAGTAGCCAGCCATGGCTTCCGCACTCGTGTTGCTCAGATTCAATTTGATGGTCCGATATCTATCACATAAAATGAATACCAGAAAAACGCTATCGTGACTCTGGTGTTCACTACTCGGTTTGTCCATGAATTAGGCAAACAAATCACACTGAACTCCTTCGTGCGTTTATCCAGACAACGTATGAGTCGATAGACGCGTAAAAATAATTGACTCTTGAATAAATTTGACCAATTTCGTTCACTCAGAAAATTATAGTCCGTTTCATCGCAGGTCACGTCTGTGGCCATAGAACGCAACTGAGCCGGCTGCGGATCCGCATTTCACTGCCTACTTCTAGAACAGTAAAAACCATTGGCAAGTCACCTATGAAGTTACGGTGGCAGGAGATGTGTTCCGCACTGTCTAGGCGTACCACATTTTGGGGGGCCTATGTGAGGATACTTACTTTCAGATTTCACTGACTTCAAAAAGTCAGGGTGCTCGAATTTACTTCTCACTACTACAAACTAGATTGTCTGGGAGGCAGAACAAAGAGTAAATATAACGTGCACACTGTGCCCGTGCAATGCGACTACAGTATGGATGTCTCTTGGAAGTTGCAACCGAAGGTTCAAACGACACTCGAGAGGGGGTTGGCTTCAGTGCAGTCGCTTGCCGGCAAACGTCCAAACGTTTTACCCGGGGGCGACAGTCCTGCGAAAGAATGTCATCTTTGCACCAGCCTATCAACATTCCAGCAACGTTTGGAATACATTTTTTAGTTATGAAAATGTATGAAAAAAATATGGAAGTTAGTTGACTAGGGTCCGTTCATTTGTCCAGTGAAAAATCCTGTGCTTTATTCCATCTAGACACCTTGGTATTTGACATGCGGTGATCGAAGTTGTACGTTTTCTTTGGCAGCCGCCACCAATGCTGACGTTCAATAACGTATTCTGCTGAGTGCTACAACTGATTGTCCCATTTACAGTCTACTAATTATTGCAGAATCAAATGATCCGGACGCCGAAGTGGAGCGCCTGTCCAATCCTCGTCATTTGATAATTAATGCCAAACAGTCTGTCGTAGTTGTTTGCATTTCGCTGTCAAAATTTCTGACCGACCATCAGCCCAATTTGTACGGACACCTAACCAACAAACGGTGAGGAGATATGAAATCTGGTGACAAGTATAGCATAAGATTCCTAGTTCCCCCTCTTGATACTGGGAAATCAAATGTCCTCAGCAAATTACGTGGGAAACTGGTCAGATGATTCACTGTCTTTGGTCCGCACTCCGTCATCTGTCTGAACTTCACCACAGTGATCTTAAGCCGGGTAATATGCAATTCATTGCACGTGTGAACATTTCCAGAAATTATATCCTTTAAAATTTTCACTCGCGATAAAATGTTCGTCAGCTTGAACAACAGTTCAGCGAAAAGAGGTCTAAGTGACTGACGTGATATTCAACCTTCCACTGCAGCAGTATTACGAAATTTGCTGACTTCTATGCGGCCGTTTCTCAAGCACGACCAGGCTCAGAGAGGTTGTGCTATTCCGCTGATTGTTATTGGGCAAACCTATCCTCCTGTCGATCGCATCAATCGTACCCAGACACGTGGGAAGATGGAAAATAACAAACGTGGCAGTTTATAAACGAACTTCATCAATGCGGAGCTTAAATATGAACATACTTACCCAAAACCAATAAAAATAATAAAAGAACTTCGGGAATATCCTACGGACGGCCAAATAAAACGGCTGGGGGCAATCACTCTGGTTGGCGTGTTCTCCGATAATGGCGTGGATATATGCTAATCAAAATCCGTCAGACATTTTTCCGTAACGGGATAGTCGTTACGACCAGACCATCTAAGGGCACAGAGTAGAGAGATAGTGACTGGCAAATTCATAACGAGATTTGATGCAATATTCTGCCGTACTGTTTGATAAGTAGCATAATAAGCGAAAACAGGCAGCCACATGCCTCAACTTTGGCAATCGGTACCAACAATAAAACCGCACTGTTAACACAGATCGATTGCTCATGGATGAATAAGCGCTGCAAAATAAGTGTACAAGGTTAACTCACAAATCTATTTGATGAATCAGACAGAAAAGAAGTTCAGCCTTTCTGAAGTACACCAATAGAGGGCAAACAGGCCATACGGTAAACCTCAAACCAGTAGGACAAAGTGTCTGACTATGTTCGGTTTAGTTGCGAACTTAGGAGGGAGCAGTATACAGAGGACCATGTACAACATTCAGGGATCAAAATATTCTAAGAGAAACTGTCCGAAAAGTTCGACACCCAAGTGTAATAGTGTTGTCCACTCCGTGCATAAACCTTCAACTGACCGCGAATATTCCAGGGAATCTGCAGCACGTGTTGAAAACGTACACACTGCGCTATCGTTCATAAACATTGGGAGGGGTGGCACCCGTCGGAGCCATACCAAAGCACTTCTGTGGAATAATTTCCTACTTGCATGGACATTCGAACTGTCCAAAGAATGGCTCAATTAGAAATAGCACCTATCTGTCAGTCGACGAACCCTCACTTTGTAAAGCCTGCCTCCTTACGAAGCACGCAACCTTCCGAAGACAACTGGTTATACTGCTAGCTGCTGACTTCAGGCCGAAAACCGTCACCTGGATTGACAACTCGGGACTTGTGTGCAACACCACCCACGCCGTTCTCGTGTCCTCCCGCGTAAAACGTCTGAAATGGCAGTACCTATTAAGTCTGAGTTAAATGTGATAGTGGCAACAGGGTTAGGAGAAGCATAGCAGAGTTCGCTGAGCATATTGTGTGACAGATTCTATGGGTATGCAATGCGGTGAAACTTTTAATTAACGTGCAGTCAAAATTTACTGTTAACATATATATACAAATACCGGCAAACGTAACTACTCAACCTGAATAACGGAAAGCAAGCGACAACTAAATCACAAATTGTAAACCTTTGACTATGTATTCTTTTTTTCTCAGCCGTGGTCATAACAGCAATTAGAACAACATTACTGGACTTCCCGTTGAAATGCATAGAATTCCTGAGGAATTTGCGAGCTCTCATTAATCGCTGCTGTTATGATGGAAGACCGAGCACTATCCAGTGCTACCGTTTGAAGCCTTACGTCCGGCTTATACGTCCTTCCCATCCTGCGTCTTTGAGTTTGCGACGCTGGTAAGTTATGTGAATGCACGAACTTGTATATTTGCATGCAGGACACAAGTAAGAATTCTATGTACAAGCTCAAAGCACCACGAAGGCCCGCGTGAGCATACAGGTGACTTACGCAATGGGAATTAAATGCAGGCTGTCTCTCACCAACTAACACGGAAAAATCTTGTTGGTTTCCCACATCAAGATATCCAAGAACTTTGCAGAGTAGCTGAACATCTTGATACCTCGGCGGCCTGGTGCGCAACATCACAAACAGTTTTCCCACGCAATTTGCTGAGGACATTTGATTTCCCAGTATCAAGAGGGGGAACTAGGAATCTTATGCTATACTTGTCACCAGATTTCATATCTCCTCACCGTTTGTTGGTTAGGTGTCCGTACAAATTGGGCTGATGGTCGGTCAGAAATTTTGACAGCGAAATGCAAACAACTACGACAGACTGTTTGGCATTAATTATCAAATGACGAGGATTGGACAGGCGCTCCACTTCGGCGTCCGGATCATTTGATTCTGCAATAATTAGTAGACTGTAAATGGGACAATCAGTTGTAGCACTCAGCAGAATACGTTATTGAACGTCAGCATTGGTGGCGGCTGCCAAAGAAAACGTACAACTTCGATCACCGCATGTCAAATACCAAGGTGTCTAGATGGAATAAAGCACAGGATTTTTCACTGGACAAATGAACGGACCCTAGTCAACTAACTTCCATATTTTTTTCATACATTTTCATAACTAAAAAATGTATTCCAAACGTTGCTGGAATGTTGATAGGCTGGTGCAAAGATGACATTCTTTCGCAGGACTGTCGCCCCCGGGTAAAACGTTTGGACGTTTGCCGGCAAGCGACTGCACTGAAGCCAACCCCCTCTCGAGTGTCGTTTGAACCTTCGGTTGCAACTTCCAAGAGACATCCATACTGTAGTCGCATTGCACGGGCACAGTGTGCACGTTATATTTACTCTTTGTTCTGCCTCCCAGACAATCTAGTTTGTAGTAGTGAGAAGTAAATTCGAGCACCCTGACTTTTTGAAGTCAGTGAAATCTGAAAGTAAGTATCCTCACATAGGCCCCCCAAAATGTGGTACGCCTAGACAGTGCGGAACACATCTCCTGCCACCGTAACTTCATAGGTGACTTGCCAATGGTTTTTACTGTTCTAGAAGTAGGCAGTGAAATGCGGATCCGCAGCCGGCTCAGTTGCGTTCTATGGCCACAGACGTGACCTGCGATGAAACGGACTATAATTTTCTGAGTGAACGAAATTGGTCAAATTTATTCAAGAGTCAATTATTTTTACGCGTCTATCGACTCATACGTTGTCTGGATAAACGCACGAAGGAGTTCAGTGTGATTTGTTTGCCTAATTCATGGACAAACCGAGTAGTGAACACCAGAGTCACGATAGCGTTTTTCTGGTATTCATTTTATGTGATAGATATCGGACCATCAAATTGAATCTGAGCAACACGAGTGCGGAAGCCATGGCTGGCTACTTGTTTAGTGAGTTCAGTTCACGTGTATCCAATTGCTCAGCTCTCGTGACACATGCTGCCAACCACAACCTTGCACTGTTGGGCGGAAGATTGGCATAGGCTGTGGCTCTTTTGCCTTAGATCAAAATCACGTGATGGGCGCTTCCATGTTCGATGGACATTCTACAAACTTTGGAACCATGGAAAATAAAATGGACGACCCCAGATACTTGTCGGGATATAACTGTTCGGTTGCTGAACCCAACCGGTACACCGTCTATATTTTCGACAATTACATCACGAGCATGAATATTCGCACTATCCGTCGTCGATTAAAAGGCACTGCAACACGTAAGCTGGCATGTGCATACTGATGTTACAGAAACTCTTGTTCAACTGGTTAGTCATTCGGAAAACTGGCACATTTTGTGTTATCGAGGGAGACATGACGAGCATGTGCACGCATATGCATTGCGCGAAAACAGCAAGTCCTGTTGTTCGGAAGCTTTTCTAAGGTGTCCAAGGTTGATACCACATAAACCGGATCACTTGAGGCACGTTTTTCGACGTTCCGCGTTTTGGGTTAAACGTTTAAGTAGCATCAGTCCCTCATTACTAACCTAATGGGTCGTGGACGACTTGTAATATGTGGCTACTTGCTCAGCGGAAAATACACTCCCCAAGCCAGTCACTTAATACATTCTGCAATGTCAGGGATGACGGCATTTCCACGATACCCTTTGTGATCGACAGGATGGCGGCTCACGTGCAAACGGAATGTGTAGCGC
>QNGE01008947.1:0-14623 GCA_008508345.1 Paragonimus westermani | reverse complement strand
ACAAAGGCTGATGCAAACCCGCCAGGTGGGTCACGTGGTAGCTGAGCACGAAAGCATGACCCAATGGGCTCTGTGCTATTCAGATTTGATAGTGTCAGCTTCATTAAACCGGATGCTCAGATCTAAGATGTGCATGTTCCACTATCAGAAAGCTTGATTTTTCTTACCGCTGTAAGCGGACATCCGTTTGAGTCTGCAAGATAACTTATCTAGCTAGAAGTTGAGCCTGATTCACATTAACCGAACAGAATTTCAACCTAACTGCGGATCCAGAAAACTCATCCAGTAGGAATCTACCAAATACTCCGTATTACAAATGACATATCTCAACGTTACACCTAACTACACGTGACTAACCGTTTGCTAGATGCTACATTCTGTCGCTGACAGGTAGAAAACGATTGCAAATAAACATGATAAATATACCAAATTTGAACCGATGCTCGTTTTTTTTAAAATTTGCCACTTAATCGAAGAATATATGAAGAAAACCGTCCAGTGCAGCTTTGGGTGAACACCATGGTTGACACAAACATTTTTTGATAAGCGACAGAACAAGAGCGGTTACCTTCTTCGGATGCTACAAACGTTTAAAACTGAAAAACACCACAGAAACTGGGCCTTCTGATTTTTATTACACAAATATCAAAAATGATTGACATAAATATTAAGGTGCTGTTGACTGAGTTGCTCTCAGGTAATCCACCGGGACAAAGATTTTTTGAGGAACTAAAATTGATTTAGCTGAGCTGGTTAAAATGGAGTGGTCTGATATTAAGCTTTTCTGCTTATAACTCGCTAACATCAGCTGAGTTTTTCGTTGACAATTTAACATTGTGGCATTGCTGACTGCGGGAGGACAGCAGGTAACACACCAGTCCCCAGAAAGGGAACGGAAATTTCATCCAACTTCACGCACGTTCGTAACAGTGACTGTTTACACTGAGTTGACAACAAAGCCTTCAGTGAACGTCACGACTTGTACCCAACTCGCTCATTGTCACCCACGTTTCATCTCCGATGCGTTCAGTTGTTTAGTCCGTTAATATTCTGCCGTTAGCACACGACTGGCTAACTAACTAGAGTGAGGGCAGTATGTTTGTTTCGAAAATACAATGCGCACTAAGCTGTGTAATGGCTCACAATAACGACAAAAAATATTGGATAAATTCAACCTCTTTCCTTCAGAATGTTACACTCTTCCTGGTCAAATGGAAGTACCGCTTGTCATCGAGAAGTTGTGGGTGTATAAACACGCACCAACTTCCAGCCATTGACTACACAAGCAAGTTCGATAATGAATCAACTGTATCACTGTCAGTGGTTGTTATGTGTACGATAGACACCGTAACTTAACAGACGGTTCTCTAAAATGTGCACATGATTCGAAAGTCCATCTTTCTTGTTGTCAAAGAAAACAACAGCCTCTTACAGAGTGCATGAGATATTTGAAGAAAATTCAAGACCATCGGCAAGTCCGAATTCATTCGAAATTGTTACACTTGTTACTAAAGAAATAAACTTGTAGTGTAGCTGTAAACATATCACGTGAGTACAGAATGAGTGAGAATAAGCAAAGTAGCATGTGATGGCTTAGTGTAAATAGAATAGCATGATTGCGAAACCATACTGCAAACGGTTCTAATTCGCATTTCGGTTACGATTTCACGCGCGTTTGCTTAGCCGATCACATGTGCTTGAGGCAGATTCATCTGTGTCGCCCGAACAAAGGGACCTAACGGTGTGGGCGTAATGCAAGCTTGAATGCAGAAATGGTACACCTGGATTTGGACCCTGGCCAAGCCTTCAAGAGGCAACCGTGTAGACCACTGTGCTGTTAGCCTTACATTAGGCAAGCCGAATGATCATCTGCAAATGCTCAGCTACAGTCGCCTGTGAGTAATACTCAGATTGTCCGATCTCATAAAGGGAAGACATAAAAGCTGCACCTTAACTCTAATCAGCAATGTTTTCAACTTGAAATTACAGAAATTGCGTGAGGTGAATGGCAGGGCAGTCAACAGTACTTTCTCGTAAAAGCGTGACTTGAGTTAAACCCTGGTAATGGCAAGCCCGTGCGTTGCTTGCGAGTATCAACAAGAGAAGTGAAATGTGGTGTTAATTGTTAGAAGACTTTGTCTGTCAAACTAGACAACGAATTCGTTTTGTGTGTCTACGTGAACTAGCACAAGCACAAAATCGTCGCATCAAGGAGTCCATAACTCTCCTACTGACATTCGAAACTACACCACTGACAGAACTCATCAGCTGTCTTTCTAGTTGGCACCAGTTAACCGACCCTTGAGGCACACCCCATTAAAATGTCTCCGTTCAAAGATATTTGTTCGGACGTCATCATCTTGTCAAGCAGACGAGTACGCCGAAACGAAACCTGCCGAATTCCGAGCGAGTTCTAACGACCCGAGTGACACAACCGAGGTACACGGATCACAAGCTATGACGCAGTTAACAATGCCTCGTTAGTCATCTGAGAAATTAGTATCTTTACATGCAGCTGAACAACCAATCTCTACTACACAACCTTTCAAACGAAGCAGATACTCACCCAGAATTCGTCGTCGACGTCCGAACGTCAATCACGACGAGCAAACTTTGACCGCATCTCACGCCCATTCGCTCTATCACCAGCAGTCTTGTTAGATTAATCGCCCCCAACAGTCATCAGTTGCATTCAGTAAACCACACACAGAACCAAAGGATATGGGATGGGATCCAGGTACTCTTGCTATGACCGCAAAAGATATTCAACCTGCGAAGTTGTTCACTGCGTGAAATCCCGTACAATTTACGTTGTAACACAGGAACACAGAAGGGTAGACTCATTTGCATGAGTGACGTGTTTTCGCACACGTTGGGCAGCAGTACATTGTCACTCGTCATGGAAGCACGTTCCCATAGTGTGTACAGACTATTCCAATAGTGACTTTTGGTACATCGTATTCCTGGCGTTGGGATCTGCCCTTTAGTTCTTGAATGTACCCACCGTACTACACATAAATGAAGCTGCCTGCTATAGAGCAATCCTACTACACAGGGAGAAAACTTGAGAAGCGCAAATCCTGGACATCTATCTACACTGTACTTCATTCGCTGAAGTGATGGTGGTTATAATTCTTTCTACGTCTCTACCGAGTACAACTCTAACGACTACTGTTCTGACCATTAACAGCTGGTCAACCTGTTGTGATTCACCAATCTTACTAATCTGGCTTCATTACGGCATGACTAGATCGACTACAGATTTGTTTCCAAAATGTCCAGTTTCGATCCTTATTTGTATCTTTGGCAAAACCTGCGACTAATGACAAGCTTACTTGCAAAATGATTTTCCTGTACACAGAAGCCATAAAGACGACGGTATTACCCTGTTACGAGGAGAAAATCAGTGGACACTCGTCGAGTCCAACCTATAACTATACAAATACTTCACAAATAAGGAAAGGGGACAGGAGAGCAATGTGAAGTGACGGCCGATGGAGAAATGCCTTGATTCAGGGAGATTAAATCCATTTGAGCTTAAGTTTGCCACTTTGAACTCGATATGTTGTTCACCGAAAAGGTCTGCAGGTGGGTCTAGTGGCTTACAACCGCCGACCTAGCTCAGTTTCAAACAAAACCACTGACAACTTTTTTTTAGATTTTTTAGTGACTGTCCAGAAACACGCGACTGTAGCTGAACGTTGCTCGCATAGCACGTGTATTCAAGATCCACAATCCGCTGGCTCTGTCTGACACAGACCATCTCTATGTGTTGGGTCGTCGCAAAGTTCTTGAACATAAGCCTATTCAACCGGTGAACTCTCTGTCTCTCTCTAGCAGCGAGCGACTTGGCTTCCTATAACGAATGGAACGTATGAGGTGGTTACTCTTCTCTACAAATTACTTCGACGTTCCCACACAACACACCCTTATCGTTCAGTGGCAGACATCCATATTTCTAAGGCCCTCGATCGTATAATGAAACCAGCCACTACCATCGATTCACTCGTCATTTTATCTGCATTCAGTTTACAAGTCTGACAAATCCTATTTTGAAGACTGAGTTTTTCTGAAGAAGAGGTATTCGCCGCAGATATCCTCTGACCCTTATTGTTCATAACGGCATGTTTCTAACTCTGTCGAGTTTCACTTCACCCTAACCACATTCGGTGGCCAACTTAACCAACTAGCATACGCAGGATCCCCGAGAAACACGCTAGCAATTGGACTAGAATATCTGTAGAGATAGCTTGCTTTTGAAATCAGTATCACCGTGAATCATAACCAGAAGACCCAGGACACTCACATTAAAGTGGAAAACCTCTGTTCTTGATGAACGACTCTTGTAGGTAATCAGAAATGCCACAGTGTCTGCTTCTCATACAGCATCATTCAAGGTTCTAGGTAGGTCATTCAACTAATGGGGATATTTACCAACAAATTTAACAGTCTCATGACCAAAAATGCAACATGAGGTGACGGCAGTTCCCCCAAATCCTGGGTGAGGAATCTGGATCTCACAGACCCATCTACCGTTGAGAATAACCGATCAACTGTGACCAATATCTTGAATCGAGTAATGAAGGTGAACGTCAATAAATGATTGTGACCATCAAGAGAGACGTCTGACGCATCCTTTCACTGGGATATTGATTCTGGCCTTCTTATAACTTTCCACAGAATCCAAAGTCACCTTTCGAAAAAACGTGCAAGTCCACAATAGGCTTCGGGCGATATTTTATCCTAGCCGTACCTATATCTGCAGCCGGGACGGTTATCAGGATCAAGGGGAAATAAAATTTGGTGTGGCATGATACCCATTGCGGCATATCTGTTGAGGTACAGCATCGTTCTCCAGTTGCTACTGTAATTAGCGATCACAGAGGATCGGTTTTGCAAGAGAGCGATATTCCGGATAATGTTGACTTGAACGGGAAAGTTAAATGCTCTCTTGAAGTAGATTTGCTTTTCACAAATGCGTAATTCAGGGAGACTGTTGATTTTGTCTGTGACTCTGAAATAGCTGATAACGTGAGATCTCACACTCTAATCAATATTCTGATACCTTTCATATTGTTGTTTACTGGAAATATCAGATTTCACTCTCAAAACACTGGATATAAGAGAATGGGCGAAGTCGTGATGAGACCGATTTTGGCCAGATTATATACGCTTAGCGAGTAAACCGTGCAATGTAAGCCAGAATGCCATGTGTTGGGCATTCCGGTTTATCGACGATATGTGGATGACATATTAGTATTCGCAAAAGGTGAAGGGACGACAGACAAACTATTATATTTAAAGGTTTAATTTAACATCTCGGCCTAACGTTATTGTGTGAGTTTGAATAAGGAGACACTCAGCTTTCTGGATATCAGCATTAATGGACGGGCGGGTGGTACAGTATGTCGGTCAGTACATCGCTAACCTACCTGGAGTGGGCAGTGTGTGAATTTCAACAGTTTCCCACCCATTCAACACAACCGCTTACTCGTTCGATGTCTGTTTCACGTAACATAAACTGTATGTACGCATGATACACTTGGTGCAAAGTTAGACTTCATTCATGGTACCTTAATTTTCATTAGTGATCCACTGGGTTTTACTGACTTTCATGGCAAGCCGGAAGTAATAAACCCACAAGAAACGTCTGCTCCGAAGAAACCGGTTTACAAAGGAGGTAGCAACATGTCGTTTTTGATGCGACGACTGATTAAGGTCATCCAACGTACGTACAATGCAGCTACACTGCGGTAACTTAGTCGCACCAATTCACTCTTCCTTCCTTACATTAACACGCGGGCGCCAAAGCTGTCCATTTCACGCTGTATCTACCATTCCACCTGCAGCTTCTGTGACGTTTATATTGACAGAACTGATCGATTTCTGTATCTTGGAATGAAGACACACGTGTCAAACTATACGGAGGACTTGATGTGTGGCGTGACCCTACTGGACTTCACTAAACAACACAAACCAGCAAGTTCCTGAGCCATAAACCTTCTGGAGACCGGTCATGTGGTTTATCCGACAAATGCTTTCCGTGTGTTGATGCGTCATCACCAGCTGGTCATCAGTAAGTCACTGGAGGTGCCGCTTATCATGCGTAGAAAGCCAGTCCTCGGTATACAAAACTTGTCCAACTTGAACCTTCTTCCTCCCTGATTTTCACTGATAACAGACCAGTGTATGGATCGACCACATTTGACTGCTTAATTTGTTTAATTATTTTTTATTTTCACCAGCATTTTGTGTGTAACAACTCAAAAGAGCATTAAGTGGTATTACCAACCTGCAAAACCGATCCTGTAATCTCCAACGACCCCACAGAGAATGGACATAACACTCAAATTGAAGATGGATAAATACCGTTCTTAGGAAGCATATCTGTTTCTTGCTCCTAGTGCCAATCGTTTGTTAAAATATTGCAGCTTCCCGTCCCCTTCAATAACAAAAATTTCATACGCTCACCATCACACAGATTCTTCTAACATATGTCTCTTAAAAATGGATACCTTATGCGTTTGTGTTACGTCGAATCAAGACACTCGCAAAAAATGAAGTTATATATTAGATATACCTGTTGGTCGTATCACACAACCTCATATAATTTTGAAAAAACTTCCTCATCTGAGTAGGTGACTCAAATATATATTGTATGTAGCACAACTCAAATAATCGAAACATGTTACTCAAGTGGGCATGAGCATTATATTCCATTTCGGCGAACTGTGTGAATTCTGAACATGGAAAATGTATGGTTTTTGTTAAAAATGGGCAAATTCACAAAATTTGGTAATTCCGTAGGATATAACAAGAGTTACCTCTTATCTTTGCATTATTCGGACTGATCTGTTATAGTTCTAAATATCTTAGTCAGAAGACTCAGTGCCGATCGAACAGCAGTCAGCCTCGGACAGAGACTGAACCACAACGACCACATCTTGAAATTTTCTAGTCGGCATCTCACAACATGCGACCGATTTCGCACCCAAACTTTATCCAAAAAGACAAAAAGACAATGCAGCTTATTAAAAGTGAGAACATCAGACGGAGTACATTTTTAAAAAACCGCTGTATGTACTGTATACCCGAAAACGTGACTTTGCGGTGCACTGTTTCCAAGGTTTGCAATGAAAAAAGGCTGTCATTCCAAACAAAACAGCCAAGTACATTTCACAAGACGTTTAATCTCACTCGAAATCATAGTGAGCACAACAGCCCTCTAGTGAATATACATGAACGTCAACGACTATCTGGCCGAAGAAGTAAACATAATTCACAAGAAATCCATTCACAAAAAATCTGGGCTTTGCTTAGACTCGAACCAGTGACAGAAACGTTCAAAGTCGTAGCAGATTTTATTTCATGTGTGTGTGTGTAATGAATAGGTATTGTTGTCTTTTTCGGATACTTCAACAGGTACAGTGCTACCGAACTGAGAGGAAAATGAACACACGAATACAGTAACACAGGTTGACAATAAATAGATGCAACCAAAAGTCCCTCATGCCAGTGTGCCTTGACGATACAAACCACTGAATAAAACCTAGATAACTTGACGACTACCAGAAAGAATATCTCGAAGGCACAAGTTATTATTGATACAAATTGCTCAAAGCAAAATCGGTCAAACAAGAACATGTGTGTGAAGCGATTACAAAACAGAGTAACGAATTGACCCATCGATCACGAGTGCCGTCCTTGTATGAGCGAGTAAACGACCAACAGATGCATCATCTGTCATTTATACTCCTATCTCACCTGCCTGGACTTTGGAATTTGACAGGTTGAACACATGAATTCGGCGAGTTTTACTTTCCACTCAGTGGATCTTCAATCGAAAACATGTCTCCCAAAAATCAGTCCGTTTTATATAGGCATGCATTAACGTTGTTATCTATCAGGGTAATAGAATGTTTAAAAGCTAATCAGACAGCTCCGGTAGGGATTTAACAAATATGGCGCTCGGATCACGACCTACAGACATCCCAAATATCTAACACTACAAACCCAACTTCTCGAAGAAGTTATATTGTCGTGTCTGCCCCCGTGATGAACAAATACAGTTTTCAGTTTGAATCGTCATAAGTATTTGTGATCAGGTAATATCTGTCTTATGACAGTATTAAACCAAAGTAAATTTATTGGTAAACCTACAGCTTCTGTGTGCATGGTCAGCCTGTTCAAAATATCTGTTCTACCAATGTTTGAGCTACTAAATGGGTCATCAGTAACAGAAGCCTTTGTGTTACTGACAAATACATGATATGCCGTCGTATCCATCGTATATGCCATCGTATATGCTATTGTATGCCATTGTATATGCCATTGTATATGATAAACAATTGTTGTTGGTGTGCAGATCATCATAAAAAAACTGAACAATATCAATCTATTGATTAAAAAAGTGCTATAATCTGGGAAACCTGTATGCATTGCAAACCCGGTGAGCGCAACCGTGTGTTCTAAAGAATAGCTGCCTGGACTATCATTCTGTGATCTGAACGTCTTTCTGTCTGTCATGCACTACTTTCGAATTTGAATTTCCACAAAACCAACGCAGTTGTTTGCAGTTTTTTGATGGTAACCTTCAAAAAAGAAAATTATCTGGACTAGATGCATCACACTAAGACCGCTCAAACGTGACTTCGTTCGGACCCTCATCAGTAAGGTGTTCAGAATTTACTCACCCGAGACGATCAAGAAGGAATCGACTTTCATCCACCATGCACTGGTGTACAACGAATACCCCACGCGATTTAGCTCGAAATAAGCTTGAGAAAAGTCGGAACAGTCAGTATCAGAAACAGTGTCCCTCAAACCCTTGTATATAACACTGCCATACAAGGGCGAGGGATGTAACTACCCTCATCCATCGTAGACTAACGAGTGCTCTCAGAACTACGTATAACGAAGCAGAATTGAGGAAGATCAATCAGATTACACGGCTGCCCTCCACACTGTGGAAAGACCCAAGTAACTTACTGTTCATATCCAACATTATTCATGAATTCGCTTGCACTCGTGGAGTCAANGTTCTATCTGCTTTGTTCAAACATAATCTTCTATCACACGACATCTGTGAAAAACGGGACATGTAATTCAAGTGGGGAAGGTTTTCGTGTGTTGTATCGTCCAATCAATAAACACAATTGACCTTTTTCTGAGGCCATTGCGATACGCCGTTACAAACCCTCACTTTGTGTAAAGAAACAAATGGTAGTTAGCCGATCACTACCATGGTGTTGAGTTTGTAGTCATGAGATTATATTATTAGTCAAGTGGTTGTTATTGCTATTTGCATCTTCTTGTTGTGTCGTTTTACGTAAGTTCATTTCTTTCTCTTGTCTTAAGCTTTATCTTAGGTTGTCTATCAGCTTTCGTTTATTTCCGCGTGCCATATTGTAAGATGGATATTGTCTGCATCATTAATTTTGTACTCGACCATTTTAAAATTTGAATTTTGTCCGTTTGTTTCTAACGTGGCTGATTCTGTGTGCTACTCTTATTGCAGCCGATGAGTCATTTCTACTTTACGCTTATTTAAATTGATGTGTGCTAACTGATCATTGTCCGGGTATTGTAACCGAAGAGATTGGTCTAAATGTCTTTGCAGGATACATCTTACGCAATTCTAGCTGTCTTCTAGAGCCACCACAACTGAAAGTGAGCAGCATTTGTGAGGTTCAGTCTTATAGATCATGCTAAAGTTGTCAATCCGATAACGGCCTGTTTTTACAGAGAACAAGGGGAGAACTGAAACGTCTACTGAAACGTCTACAGATAACCGCGGTTAAACTGGAATAGTGGTTAATTCTTATGGACAGATTTATCAATGAGTAAGAGATCTGAAGTTCTGTCACTAAGAACTCTTATGTGTATACTTCAAAGCAAACTTAATCTCTAATCCGTTACATAAGCGAGCGGACGTTCAATCAATCAACATGACCAGTAGACAGTTAGCAGAAGTTCGGGCATTCCGAATAATTCAGACTGATCACCAACCACATTCGATCACAGCCTTTGTATTCATTTACACACTTTGGTTAGCCAACTTCGAAAAGAAACGGTAGATTCAGGTTTCACTCTTATCAGAACTCAACAGTGTTCCATATTCTCACTTACAGCAGAATTTGCGCTCCGACTCTCGTGCTTGTGAGACTAGTACGTTAATCACAACGTCGGTAACCTTACAAAAAAGCACAACTGAACAATCATTTCTAGACGCTCGAACGTAGCCTTGTGTGAATAGTATTCACCTTGCCTGATCATTTCCAAGGCAGAATAGACGGAATCACTCAGTTCTGTCCAAACGATAACCCAGTGATCAGAACTCCACTCTTAGACTGATTTCATTGTCTTCATTGGACCAACTGAACACGCGCTTTCTCCCAAAGTGGGCTATCCGAATAGTTTATCTACATACGACGGCCGCGATCAAGTATGGAAGGTGTTCAATTTGAAATCATCTTTAGGGGAAAAGCTCAAAAGCAACACTCTTGCCTAACTGGAGGCATAAAATGTAAACGGAAGTCCTAATTAGAAGACAGCCATGTGCGTTAAAGAGTTAATCAATCGTTGTATAAAACCGGGCGCGTTTTATGTCAACTCTGAAGAAGATGCTCAAGAAGAACGAAACTAAGGCGGCCATCGACTGAAAGTAGTCGTAACTGTAGCTGTGGATTTGAAGTTTTCTGGTGTAGTTCTGTTTTGCTCCGAGCTGGATGACTAGTTTGCAAGCTTTTCCTCACTATACCGGAAAGAAACTTCATGTGAGGCATACTGACCTCTTTGGTACTCTTATTTTGTATTGCTAACTGACTTCAAGCGGTCGAGGTTAAAAAGAATATCTCATCACCAGCAATGCAGATCACTTTGTTATAACTCATAAGTCACTGAGTATATCGTTGGCGATATCTGTGCTCATATTAGTTTGCGATTGTGGCGGACTCCAAAAGACGCATTTACTCACATGTGAATACAGATGACCGGCACTGTATCAAACCTTTGTTCCAATCGCACATCTGTTATCCGGAATGAAACTAGAGTGTTGAATTTGGTAGACGTGTGTATGAAGAAATATATGACTATTAAAAATATCAAATGTCTGAGGAGTGCTGTTAAACATACTTGTTCTTTCCTGGACGAAATATGAGTTATTAGGTTATCAGGATAAGATAGGTGCAGTCCTGTATGAGCACTTGATGGATTGCTTTGCAGTCCAACAGCGAAGTGCAGAGAAAACAGCCAAGTAAGTCTAGATACACTGAAAGTACTAAGGATTCTTTTACTGCTGATTGCTTACACAATCCTTGTTATGTGTTTATTTTAAATCAAGAGACCTTTATTCAGTTCAATCATTGATTGTCAGGCTTCTATTGGCTAGCATACACCCTTTAGTGGCCATCCCGATCAAACCAGCTTCTACTAGGCACGTCCTGGTAAGATTTCCGGGCTACACAGTGTGTACGATGTTTTGCGTCCCGACCAGGGCCCAATACGTCGAACAATCCACACCTCCAAACGTACTGCGTTTCACTGGCTAGTCTGTACTTACCGTATAGAAACACTGATCCATCGGCTATCTTACTCGTTGCGGCTTCACAAAGCTGCATTAATAGGACCGATTACAGAACACCTCACTTGTTCCCTGTTTGTATACATGAGTTAAACGGAATGAACGGCTCACAAAATAAACGATTACCAGCCCGGATCGAACTTCTTCGCTATTGGCATGCACTCACGCTTCACTCGTCAGAATACATATGGCTGGTTAATTCTACCGTACTCAAAAGTGTCTCATCGTCATAGTGTGAAGGTAGTGGACGTTCATCAACGTTGACAAGTGCGAAATCGATCGAAACCGATTGAACTGTCACATTGGTATTATAATCATTCGGGTACTTAACACTCTGATGAGTAGTCGCAGCTGTCGCATTCAGACAGACATTCCAGTCGGCCCCTTTCGAAAAGAAGCACTAGACTGGGGGTTCATTAGAGTTCTTTAGTATTGCACATCCTTGCCACGGTCGGGACTAGAACAAAGGCCGAGGTTTCAAGAAGCAGCCGTGTTCACCAGTGTGCTATTGACTTCATATAAGACACGGGCGAATTATATGAGAACGCCCAACAATTTTCGTTTGTGAGTAAGGATTCAGTTGCCCGTTCGCCTCTAGGAAAGACAAAATAGCCCTCCTGTTAACTCGGATCGATGACTCCTCGACTAGGACTTCTCTCCAAATAGAACTCACAGAAATCGTTGACTTGTTGAGTAGTATTTTGATTACTGATGAGTAGTAAAGGAATTTAGGTTTCATACAGAGTGAACATCATCCACAATTTATCGGAGCTGTCGCAATCCCACAGATTTTTCCATCTCATTACCTACCAGTAATCAAAATACCACTCAACAAGTCAATGGTCTTTGTGATTCCAACTTGGATAGAATTCTTAGTCGAACGGTTATCGGTTGGAGTTAACAGCACATAACATTCTATCAAGTGGCCTTTTAAACCCCGTGTAATTCATTCATCTACAAACTCTGGCTGTGATTCGTAATGATGGGAAATGTGTTAAACATTTTGAATTTTCCTGGACCAGAGATTTACGGGAAGCGTTTAAAAGTTTTAACTCGATGTAGGTGGCGGTGCATTAATTTAAAGACAACACTTATTTTCAGCGTAAGCCCCAAGAACCATGACAAACATTTTCTGTTGTTCGTGCATCTGTTCAACACGTTTCACATAAACGTTTTTGTCCAACTAATCTACCACAATTGGTTTCAATTTTTTGCCAAGAAAAACATTCCTGCCTTTGAAGGAATATTCCACTTCTAAGAACACAGTAAAATGGAATAGGGGATTCAACCAGGTAGGAAGGTTTCCATGATCCTCATTCACACTCGCCAGCCGCTTGACGTCAGCGACATGTGTCCATGTGTAAAGATTCAACACACGGGCATCCAACCTCACTGTCTGCTCTTCCGACACCGAACAACGTATTCACCGCAACAAATCGGCAGGGAGTCAGCTGAGACTGTTGCCCTGTGTGGTGTGTATCCAGTTAACGTTGCCATTAGTCGGTACAGAACATCGTACATGTCATTTAATACAATTTCGAACCACTTGGGCCACAAAACGTCATCATGTCTCGACTGGCTGAATTTTTGGTAGACTCGGAGTTATACTGATATCAACAGGCCTCATTTCCTTAGACATATCGCCGTATGTGAAAACCCAAGATTCCCTCCAGAACGTTGGTGGTGGTCTCATTTCTTCTCGGGCATCAAAATTCCAAATCACACAATGTGTGCACATCTCAGGCACAATCAGATCTTTCTTGATCATTCGACACACCATAGCTAAACAACTGCTGATGGTGTTTGATACCCTGCATATCCTTATTCGTACGCCTTCATTGTTTGTCTGTTCTACATTGCTAATAGTCGCAGTATAGGTCGAACCCGTAATTCTCTGTAAAAGTGGCGTGTTTGGTGAGACTAATTTCCCTAGGAAACTTAGCATCAGTCCGCCTCGTGTGTAATTAGCATGCAGATCATGTAGTCTTTTGCTGCTGTGGACTTTTAATGGAACTTTGGTGTCTTCTTCAGTTATGCTATGGTGATCCTGGAAGAAGCACGAAAACAAGGGGTAACAGCGGTGACGGAAGAGTGTAAAGGGACGTGTGCACAACTGGATGTTAGTCAAATTTCCAGAGGTTGGGATATTTGGAAAACCTATTATACCAGATAATGATACACTATTGTTCATTTAAGATTTCGTCAGTCAAGATACTCTATTTCGGGTATTCCATTTTTGCACTAATTCTGTATTACTTTTATGCATACTTCAGATGATGTAAAGTGACCAAGCAATACACTCAAACCTGAGTGCCTGCTGCTCCGTTCTCCCGTTCCTTCCCTGTAGCCGGTGAAAAACATTTATTACGGAGTTTTTTTACTCAGCTGTCAACTCCGCAGTAACATTTACGTCTTTATGGCCCAAATACCACTTCGAAAATGACGCGCAAACTTTTTCCTGTTCACTGACAATTTATAACCTTCCTCGGAGTCAAACGGCTGACCATCGTAATTTCTGTAGTCTCGATGAGATTTCTCTGCACTATTCATTCAATATTAGGTTAATTAGATATACCTTCATTCAGTGAACCTTATCACTGAATTATACCTGAAGACTACACTAATTTGCCTTGGTAGATAATGCTGAAAACTGCAGTACTGTCAAAAAAGGAGTCTTGAAATTATGGGCGTTTCATCTAGAGCAGCATATCAACTAACAGCAGAAATGGTAACTCACCAATTTCGAATAATCTGCACTTTATAGAGTACCTTAAATTGGCTATTGCAGGACTATAAAATGGCACACTATAAAACAAACTGGACACGATACATTTTTTATCATGAGTTCGTATTCAGAAAAGTTATTTCGTTGGTATAGTTTCCTGGGAAGCTCATGGTCTGTTGTTAAAGGACTTCATCTGTAACTCATATGCCTAAACAGACAGATATTGGATTTTGGAGGACAGTGTAGTGAGAGCACCTTTGACTTCCCCAAAATTTTAAACTCCCCGCAACGTGAGATTTGCCTTGCCAGTACCACCG
>QNGE01008946.1:4330-14625 GCA_008508345.1 Paragonimus westermani | reverse complement strand
GGCCTGAAGCTGTGTTTGATCTGCAATACTTCTATTCCGATCCCGTACCATTCTACTCGCTTGCGGAAGACACTGGCGATTCGTTCTATTTGTTGACGGTCGTTCTGGACAGCTTCGTTCATCTTAAACCGACCAACCTGAAACTTCCGGAATCCTTTCGGCGTGATGCTGCCATACCACTAACCGAAAGTGATTGGGTACAGTGTACTACAACCACAATTACTGCTACTGCTACTACAACTATATGGTTTATTTTGAAGAGCAATGTACACAGCTTCTGGCAAAAAACAAGCGGCGACACCAATATGAACGAAGAGAAATGGAATGGAGAGTATGCAGAAACAAGCTCACGGTCAAATGTTAAGTGCTGCGTAGTTGGAAGCACAGTACAGTTGACAGGTCCTCGCATAAGAATGACAAACGTTGATAGTTCAAGCATCAAACAAGAAGTTAGTGGTATGTGCCAAACAGTTAACAGAAAAATGGATGGACATGGAGGGAAAAAACTCGGTAAAGGTGATATATACTAGACAGTAGACCCCACAAAATCACAGGCTGTTCAGGGCACGAGGGTGCTATCACAGTCAAGGCTCACGCATCGGGACAGAATGTACTTCATAGAGAGACGACTGTCAGGAAAGTGGCAGCAGTCAACGCCAGATTCCCCGCATATAGGTGTCGTAGGTTCTCAGGGAACTAAGAACAGTCAGTACACATAGTTTCGTGACTGAATAGGAGGGCAGTCCCAGTCGAAGAATAGCGCCACATGAAGAAGAGAACATGATTCTGCGAAAAAACTAATCACAGGTGAATGAGAGACAGAATTCACATCAGAGCTCATGGTATGGGGGATGGATAGAATCGCAGATTTATGGGGGTCAGTACCGTATTTCGCAATGTTGTCCGTCCAGACAAGTTGGCAACGGTAGTCATCCACTACACTGACGTCAAGCACCACAGCAGGGCCGCCACGAATCGTGATCACATCGGGTTTGATGAACAAGCTCGCCGTTGGTACTCACAGCTCCTCGAAGACTGTATAGCCAACGTTACGCAGTCGTCCCGCCGGGTCTTTAGCCACGCGGCTATGTCGAGCACAACGCGCATCGTGAGTGATCCAGCAGGATTGAAGAACGTGAGCGAGACATTCTGGTTGACCGCAGTTGCCACGGCAGAGAACTGACTGGCCTCCTCGGTCACCTCGTGAGTTGTGGACCTTGGTCCGCAGCAGACTACACCTAAGCTGGATAGCAAGAATAAAAATCCTGGGGAAGATGCGGTCGAGATTGAACAGCCAACGATTGGAGAGTGGAGAGCGTGATACTTCCCGAAGACCACAACAATCTAGCGAGTGGTTGAGTTTATCGATCCTCGCCACGTGGGCTTCCTCCTTGCTCGTCACCACTACACCCTGGACGCGTACCAGGACGTTCACCTCCCTCAGGATAGGGCCAAACGACTGGTCTTTCTACCACATCCCACAGAACTGGACATTGATTAGAGAGCAGTCTCTCCAGTCGGGATTTGCGCGAGATGAGGATAGTTTTGGAAAAACTCTGGATGCCCAAACCACCCAAACGAATCGAGGTGTGGATGTAGCTTATGGGTGTGTCCTTGGGAAGGTGTATCCACTGCCGAACAACCTGGCGAATGGTACAGTCCATTAGTTTGAGCGTGTTCCGATGGACTCGACTCAGCACCAGCGAGTGATTCATCTTCGGAATCAAATGCTGTCTTAGAAGATCCAAGCGTTGATGCGGCTTCAAGGGCGCTCTGGCCGTCTCATCCAACATCGTGCAAAGCTGCGGACGGTGATCAGTGAAAGCTTTACTTTTCCAGATAAACGGGATACTTAGGTTGGTCACCGTATCAATGGCGCTTAGTGAGCGGAGAGTATCCGGACCGAACTGGATGAACTCGTCAGAAATGGCGGTCACATTGTGTCTGTGGTCACCGCGAATGACCATAATCGTCTTCTTATGCGTGTTGATCTGCAGCCAGGATAATTCTAGAGCACTAGCGGCGGCTGCAAGCTTCTCGGAGAGTCGTATGTGATTTTCAGTCGGGAGGATCAGATCGTCGGCATAGGCAAAACCGCTGACCAGTGTGTCGTGGAACTGGTAGCCAAGCTTCGGTCGAGAAAGGGCTAACACCTCATCCATTGCCATGATAAACAAAAGCGAGAACGGCGGGTCACCCTGGCGAATGCCACGCTGAGACCGGAGGACGGTTTTGCCAAGCGTGACGGAAGCATTCCGATTGGAGTCCGCAATGTAATGTGAAGGTGGAGGGGCAATGAAATTTTGGGCCGATCTTATAATAGAGCCCTGTAAGATGGAGTCAAATGCTTTGGACACGTCGATAACGGCCGCACACAGACCTGAAGAGGTCGTGCTTGAATTCCGAAGCAGCGCATGGAGCAATGAGGTCGCCTCGAGGCAGCCGTCACGATGTAGGAAGGCAAACTGAAGAACGGGCAGATGCAAGCGCGTGTTCCAACAATCAGCCAATATCTTATGAGAACAACGAATCAAAGTTGAAGATACGGCGACTAGTCTGAGCTCGGTTGGAGATAAAGTATTATTAACTTTTGGAACAGGCGTGATGCGAGGGCGGCGCAGATTGATCGGACAAACTCGGGTTAGCAAGAAAAGGTTGAAGTAGCCTGCCAGGGCATCAGCTTTCATGCGCTTCAAATGTTTGGGCAAAAGCTTGTCCAAACCTGGAGCGGTGTTTTCCATATGCTTCAAGGTGCATGATACTTCATCTCCGGTGATCGGGTCGACCAACGACTAGTCCGGAGGCAGAATCGTGCAGGACGGTCGCCCATCACGGTGCGGGTGAGTCGATAATAAATCTGTCCATTATTGGTTGGAACTATCCGGAAGGCCACGGTCCGTTTTTGTAGGCAGTTTTTCAATTGCCAGAAAAAAAATGCAAAAGCAGCATCTTTTCGGCGCTTATGGTACAGCGTTCGACTCGCTGCATAATTAGCTCTCCGTATCTGTTTGCTGGTCACGTAGGCTCCAACGTTAATGCGAGCACGTCGTCGGGTATTCAGTCACCAAGTGTACGGAAACGCTTGTGCGGCATGTATGTTCAACAGCGACTTAGCTCGTACCATCGTGAAAATGCCTGCCTGAGGACCGCGGGCAATAGCCAGTAGTCCATTGGTCTGTAAAAAGCCTCGCTATTAAACGTTAGCTGGGTAGTCATTGTTTGGATCAAACAGGCAAACCACTCGGAGTTTCCAGCAGCTTGGGACTCAGTACCGGACGTCATGTTAGTCTGTGAGACGGTGGCTGGAATGGCAATGGGGACAGGATTCCTCTGCCAACTCAGTGCATACAGACGCGTCCGGATGCTATCCACAGTACGACCTGGGAAATGTGGCAGGCGCCGATTATGGAGTTCGCATCGAGTAGGGCACGACGGGTCCAGCGCATCGGCATATTTGAGAAGAGAAGCCGATTCTTGCTGAGACCAATTTGTTTCGGCGGATTTCATGTGGTTGAGGTTTTGACGGTTGCGTCTGACTGGATGGGCGTGCTTCCCGCGTTGAATAAGACCGATTTTAGTGGGAAAGGTGCGATCACAGTCGGCGCAGTCAAAGACAGTGGCATGCTGGGCGACTACTTCTTGCTCTCAACCATTCTTGCGTCGATACATACCAGTATGCGCCGACAAGTCAGCGTTCGAGTTGCAAATTCGGTCACATTCTAAACAGGTGTACTCCGCTCGCCTATCCTGTGTACTGGTAGATGCCTGCACGGAGGTGCTGGCGGTAAGTTCATTGTATTGAGCGATTGTAACTAGTACTTCAAAACCAAGTAGAGTGGTTGGTCTTATCTGGAGTTGCTGAACGCTTAGCCAGTCAAGGTTCACACCCAGACTGCCCAGTCGGCACCACAAGGAGGTAGTTTAGCGCGCCGACTACTGCAATTACTACTACTGCTATCACAGCTACTACTACTACAATTCCTACTACTGCTACTACAACAACTACTACTGCTAATGCAATTACTACTACTGCCACAACCACAACAACTAAATAAATAAATAATATATATTTTCCAACGCATATGTGAGAAGCACGCTTGGTTATGCGCGATCACTGTGGATGGTTCCAAACCATACAAAAACGAATAATTAAAAAGTAGCACAAACGTGAAATCTGTTGAAAGAATGACGTTGTCAAAAAGAAAATGACTGTAGTTTATGAAATTTTGACGCACGCAACAGGGAAAGAGATCGTTTGCTCATTCCACAGATTTAGTCTCAAAAAGTGGGATGTTACACTAATTCACTGTTTTTAAGTTTGTGGGATGAGCTATTTTTCAAATAATTCAAGGTCACTCCGGGAGGGTGTCCAAACACACCTTCGGAAATTTGTGATGTTAGGGAATAAAATTTGCGTCCGAAAATTGTCAAGATAGATCGGCTTTGGCGAGGCATGGCGGAAAATCACAAAATCCAGCAAAGGAATGGGCAGATTTCAACGCAGCATCTCGTCGATTGGTCGAAAACGTCACAAAGTTGAACATCTCGTGAGACGTTCAGCTTAGACGAAGTTCCGTGCGTCCATCCGTCGCAGAAAAATTTACTCGCTCGATGGGTAATATGGGAATCTGGAGGGAGAATGTAATTCCACACGTTAGATGAGAAAATGTGGGGTTATAACATTTACTATAACAGGCAATATGTATGGGAAATTTCTGACAAAGAACTCGTTCGATATTATTATTTTTGCTATTATCATTGGAATATATAACCTCATCTACTGTTTGTTGTGGTATTTTACTATGCACTCGAGATTTATTCGGATAATTGAGTCGACGGCTTGGATGGCCGCATGAAATGTGCGTGACAACTAAAGCTCACATGTCATCGTACTGTTGGACTTATTATTAAGTGCCCAGTGCACATTTCATAGCAATTTGGGCATTGCATATACATGAGTAAACACGTCATTAAAATAATGTCGGGTGTCAAAGGCCAAGTGCTAAATGATCTTGTGAGTAAGCCATATAACAAACCGTTTCAAGCGGGCTGTTCTCGACAGGCGTTAGACAGCAGATTGGTTGTCTACATATTACGCATCTGACGGCTAAATGTTTTTCGGACCACCCTCAAAAAGGTCGTCAGGTGATACAGAGAGTTTGAAGATGGACAACTAAGGCTCATGCGCTTATGCAGTATACAGTTCAAACGGCCAAAGGAGATGTGTTCTCCCAATGTCTTTTGGATCAGTTTGTACAGGAGGCCGGAAGTGTTTACCTACTCTTCATTACTGCACAAATGGATGCTTTTTTTCAACATTGGTCGAATACGTTCATTGTTCGATCGTTGGTGTACCGTCTCCCCCGAACAAAACACCTCCCCAATTGTTACGTCGCTAGAACAACATGCACGTTCAATTAGTACTTTAGCTATCTTGTTTGTCAACGTTTATCGTAGACGTCTGCACTCCAAACTTTTGGATCGGAAGCACTTCACTCCTGCTGTTCTTCCTGCTTTTAAAACAACGGTGCTTTATAATGAGGCCTATTTTCAACTCTGTGGAATGACACTTGGTCAGGTGGCTCTAAATGGATACTCCTGTGAGTCTGCAGCTTACATTTTGTCCTATGCGGAACACACGTCACAGGTCTGACCGCCATTCGAGCTAAGGCGGAGGTGGTAATGTGTACGCATCAAGGCCGTCTGTATGCGCCACACCCGTGCCAAGGCTCGAAGTGCGTTCTGATTGGTCGCAGCTTCAACGAACAACGGCTCACTCGTCCATGCACTTCAAAATGACCCGAATGCCTGTAACTGCGACAATACACTATACGCTTCTATTGAGTCACTTGTTCTCACTGTCGTTGTTATTGTCCGTAAGGCATGTACAGCCAATGGAGAACATCAGGTCGCCTAAGCGAATTTTTCTTAAGGGAACACAGCCATCCAATAAAATGCGTCTGGAACAACTGTTCCAACGGCTGCATTTGGATGAAACGAAGCCGTCGGTTCTTATTCGAGAAATGTGACATGCGGCAGGTAAATCACAGTTGCGAAAGTCGCTTTTGCAAGTGATGTGGATATAATGGCTGCCTGAGTATGCACAGGGGCTACTGTCCGTGCTGTCCTTGTTGAATTTGTCGAGGCCTGTTGCGTTATTTTGATATTGCTGGGCTTTGATTGGTGTTGAAAGGTGGCCCTACGGTTTGCTCTTTTCCCTAAATAAGATGCGTTACTCATCTTTGTTTTTTCTCCGTCTTCTTTGACCGTTTCCATTACCCCTATTTAGTCCGAGCCCTGTAAACTTCTAAATGCCGAAATTAGACGTATTTCCTCGGTATTTTTTTCTTGAGTATCTTATAATTTCCACCGTTTCTTGATGCAAGAATAATCGTTTAGCTCTGACCCAAGCAATGACCATTTGTTTGAGTGAGTCCAACCCGTTTTATCGTCCACCACTGTCGATCGGTGCCTGGTTGACGATTTGTTGTACAGGCACTCTTTATTGATGTCTGAGGATACTCAATTTCTAGGTAAGAGACTCAATTTTTTCGTACATTGATTCAATCAGTACCGTATTAGATCCAGTTATTACGAGCGCCTTCTCGTTAACTATCTCGGGGACAGATGATCTCTGTCGCTGAATATTGAGATGCACTTACCGGATCGACAGATTACGTGTCACTCGGCGTGAATTTGAATCGTCAGCGAACGATTCAATAACCCTCACGTTTGTTAGGTTACCTAGCAGCTCCGGTCGACGCAATACTGGAACGTTTCTGAGGCACGAGAATCATGGGTTAATTTGTGTGGAGCATGTACAATGATATCGTCTTGGTGAACTTCAACACCATCCATACCCTTCACTATGTTATTCATTTCCTGCTGAAATTTCAGCTATCTTAAGATAGTAGGAGAGTTACTAAGTCTAAACGGCAAAAATTGGTACTGAAGAAGTCCATTAGGTGTACTGATTGTCGTTATCGGCATTGATGTCTTATGTAAAGGAATTTGTAGGTATGCATCCTTCAAGTCTATTTTGGAGAAAACTTTGAAGCCTGAGAGCTTGTTCAGAATGTCCTCAGGTTCAACAGTAGTACATGTATGTTGATTAAGTCATCGATTCACAGTAAGTTGATAATCTTCACATATACGTGGAGTTTTCCCTTCAGACTTCAAGGGTGTCACAACCGGCGTGGCCCAATAGGACAAATCAATGGGCTCAATAGGGCATCTCCCTACCAGCTCGTTGATCACCTTTGCTACCGGCTCACGGAGTTCATAAGGAATTATATGACGTTTCAGAAAAACCGGACCACCAGNCTCAGGTTCAACAGTAGTACATGTATGTTGATTAAGTCATCGATTCACAGTAAGTTGATAATCTTCACATATACGTGGAGTTTTCCCTTCAGACTTCAAGGGTGTCACAACCGGCGTGGCCCAATAGGACAAATCAATGGGCTCAATAGGGCATCTCCCTACCAGCTCGTTGATCACCTTTGCTACCGGCTCACGGAGTTCATAAGGAATTATATGACGTTTCAGAAAAACCGGACCACCAGTTACTTCTAGTTTAACTGGAGGTATCTTCATGCCGCCCATGGCCTTCGAGCACTTGAGAATTAGGTCTTTCAAGCTTGTGAAATTACTCGATGGTACAAGCAAGGAAACTTGGATATGAAGCATTTTTAAAACCTTTAGTCCCAAAAGGGATGGACCATGATGAGTAACAACAAAGGCGCAATCAGTTGGCTTGGATTGTTCGTTGAAGATCGGAATAGTGGCTGTACCAAAAACAGGAATGGAATGACGAGTTATACCTCGTATGTTAGCAGAACAAGGATGTGTGTAATTTGGATAGAGCTGCGTTAGATGTCTTTGTGGCATAATAGATTCTACACTGCCAGTGTCAATAATAAAATCGTGCCACGTACTGTGAAAAGGGTGTAAAATAAATGCCATGAAGTAGACGAATCAACTGCCAAAGCAAAGGACTCCATCTTGTCACATGTAGCATTAAATGCATTTTGACCAGTTACTATAAATTGGCAAATTCTTTTTGAATTACAGACAATTTGTAAATGACCTCGTTTTCCACACTTGTGGCGTATAGAGCTGTAGTGAATGCATGTGTAGCTGGAGTGTTTCTTTCCGCATGAGGCGCACTTCCCGAATCTGCCAGTGATGTGTCGACTGTTGCGAAGAATTTTGATAAACTGATGGAGAAACATATTTAAGAGCTGAATTGAATAACCGCAGAGTACTGTGTTCTGTAGGTCGCTTTTTCGTTGATCTAAACAAGACCGAGGTCTCACTAGAAATCCCACTATGGACTGTATTGTTAACATCTTCGTACTGCTCACAGATGACTGATATTTTTATACGTAGGTTTTGAAAGTAGCAGTAGTTGTCTATGTAGATCGGGTGACTTAATACCGGCGATGAATCGGTCACGAAGTTGGACCTCCAATTGATCACCAAAACCACACCGCGCTGCCTGAGTTTGGATCTGGAGAATAAAGTCACGGACTGACCGGTTTGGTTGACGCTTCATGACATTGAATTCCCGCGACCTCAACATATAGAGGAATGACCCGAAATAGCAGTGTCTTCCTCATGCGCCCATATGTGAGATCCATCAGCGGATCTGGACAAGATAAATTCTCCAGAAGAGAGTAGCTCCCTTTTCCTACTGTTCAGAGGAAGAGGACTGGTTTTGCCTTCTCAATTAGGTTGGGCACGGTCCTAAACCATGATTCAAATCGTGCAAAACAATCCTCAATATCACGAAGAGATAAATGAATGTCCAAAGTTTCGAGAAGTATATGTTCCATCGTCATGGAAGACTACCGCGACATCAATGTGATATTTCGTAAATAGATAGAAACTAACGCTAAACCAGAATAACGTATATTCGAATTGAGCAGAACACGCCAAATGAATGAAAATGAAACGCCACTGAAGAAGGACGCACCAGCCGAGCTTATAGAACGCCAACTAACTGATACGACTGGCAGTACCTAATATGAGGCAAGTCACGTCGTGACGTTCCACTAGAAACGGACAATGCCAACCAATCTGAAAGATAATATGCCTAACAGTGCTGCCTCTTTTCTAGCCTATTCATTTGATTGTCCATGTGATTCACCATACATTGGTCGAACCACTAGGCGTTTGTCGGAAATAATTCGTGAACTCTACCCGGCGTAGCTTCCTTCCGGAAAAACAAAGGACATTAACTCATCCACTCTGGCCCACCTAATGGACTGTGACCGAGAGACAGACAGGAATGGGGTGTTTCACATCGCCTACCGTGCCCCGGCTACCGTGTCACGAAAGATCAAGTGGCGCATTCAATCTATAGCCGAGACGGTCGCCATCCGATTACGTCACCTGAGTGTGTGCGCTCAAAAACATTTCATACACACCTTGGGATAACCATAGCCAAACGCAAACATTTAGCATCACGAGGCAGTTTGATCCCGTTAACCCCGCCCCCCCCAACTCACCCCAATCAACATTGACTTCCTAAAACCTACCTCCTTTCTAAACATAACTACGATGAAGTCGTGTTTGTGTTTTACTCAATCGCTTTACCCTCGTACTACTGTTGATCAATAAATCCCCTTATTTTCACTTGATCTGAAAACTTATCTAAAACAGTTCTACGGCCTTCCCAAAACACACAAGTCTGGAATGCCCCTTAGGCCTATTCTGGCGATGACAAATTCTCCGTATCATAAATTGGCACGCTGGTTAGTCGCAATTCTAACTCCATTGAAACAAAAGTTTCAAGCACATTTTGTTAAGGATTCTTTTGAATTGATCAGTGATTTGGACAACATCAATCTTGCTAATAAGTTGATGTGTTCCATAGACGTTCAATCACTATTTACGAATGTCCCGCTACATGAGACAATCGATTATATTTGTGAGCTCGTCGAAATGAGCCACAATACTTTGCCTCTGCTTAGTGATATTCTGAGGGAAGCCTTATTGTTATATACCAAAAACATCAGCTTCCGTTTTCTTGATCGGTGCTACCGCCAAATAGACGGGGTAGCCATGGGAAGTCCACTGGGGCCCATCCTGGCAGACTTTTTCATGTTAGGGATTGAGCAGGAGTTAGCTACAGACATAGCGAGTCTTTCATATTACAAACGTTACGTCGATGATACACTAGTATTCAGTCGGTCTAAGCGGGCAATAGATAACCTAGTGCAGCGATTCAATAGTTGTCATCCCAACCTGAAAGTAACGTGTGAATTTGAGACCGACAACTGTTTGCCGTT
>QNGE01008945.1:0-14632 GCA_008508345.1 Paragonimus westermani | reverse complement strand
AAGAAGACACGGTGGCAACTCATCACCTAGTTCCGAAGGAGCAAATTGCGCATTCAACCACTGATGATGTATACTGCTATGGCAATATCAGTTCTGACTCCTATGCTGAAGCTCAAGGCTTGAATCAGCCCGAACCTGATGTCATACCCGCACTGTAGACCGATGCTGTCCAATAAGAGGTCACAACTGCGGAATCTCTTCTTGCGTCTCATATTGAAAGTACCGAAAGACAACACACAACACCACTGCTGGAAAAACAACGAACTCGTCCATACACCCTGAGGAACAGAAAAGCCTGATAGTACTTTCGCACTTATCCCTGGAAGCACTCTCCTTGAACCTCCTTTTAACCGCCATCTTCAATCTTAGAACATTGCGTACATCTAGTCTAGACATCATCGTTCATCCTCGTAATAAGCTCCGAAACATTCTCTGTGAAACATTTCCCAAACAAATCAAAGTGACCGGGAAGAATGGAACGGACTATCATCCCGTTGATGCACATCACTAACTGACTGTTTCACTAAAAGTTTTTTCCTATTTTTAGCTCCAACACCACTGTTGTTGGACAAAGTCTTCTCTGTTCAATCTTAGCTGATTGCCCGCTTGTCGCTGACATAACATTCACATTCCGCCAGATGCCTGAACTCCGCCATTCATATATAGAAGGCCAGCATGGAGTAATTTACAGTCAGAGCTAGGGCCAGGTTATGGTTCATAATAGCGTGTCGCCAACCCTCAGCATTTCAAGTGGTGGGTGTGACAAAACTGTTCAGTCTCCACTTTTCTACTCAGCCTTGCAGCGGACGAGATCCTAGAGTAGGCCATGACAGACCACGAACAAGGAAGTACGAAAATTCTCTTGAGCACGCGACTTCAAGACAGAGTATGCAGACGACAATGGTCTAATCTGTAGGGGCTCATGGGGTGATCGGAACATTGTAAACAGATTACGGGCTTCAGTTCGTCAGATTACTATGGCTTTTGCACCTTCCAAATGCAACGTGCTGTTGTAAGATTGATAGGGCTCTGTAACCGCCCTCATTCTTGACGGTGAGCCGATGGAGATACTCCAGAAGTTCATAAACCTTAGGAGCTGCATCACCGCAGGCACAACGCTTCGTGAGATCAAAAATCGTATAAATAAGGTCCGGCTAGCCTACGCTATCTGTGGTACCGGCATGAGCTGAGGTTCTTTGAAAGATCCGGTGTATAACGACACTGTAGGAGTGGCTGTAAAATCTGATCCATTCGCGCGGAGGATGTTCACGTAGCATTTATTTTCAAACACCGGTATCTCCAAAGCGTTAGCGACTTGTGGTGGGAACACTGTGTCATCAACAACGAAGTTCGCCGACATGTCATCGGGAAGGATAGATTCGTTGGCTTGGTCAAAGCTTACGAATGCCAACCCACTGCTTGCCATACCATGCCTTGTTTGTGCGTTGTGACTTGGAATGGAAACGACAGTCTGGGCGTTCCTTGATTCCTGACTGAGGCCCAAAGGACAACAAACACCTTTGGTTGACAGGCCGAGGAACAGAAGTCCATGGCGTTCGTGCTGAATCCCCGTACGCGCCGGCATAATGCCTACACCCACCTCTCGCTCGCTCTGTTCTGTTTTACATAATCATTGACTCGTTTGCCATCCCACGTGGTTTTTTCGTTATACATACTAGATGTATACAACCTACAACCCACAAATGATCACACACAGCACCTGAACTCTACTGTCTGAGAGAAGGTTACGCTACCACTGGAATCCAACGGTTTACGCATCGACTAACGGGAACCTATTCGTCTAGACGCTCTGCAATCACGATCGACGTCATATCTATCAAACGGTTGCTTAAATACAGTCAAAAATGCAAGTCTGGCAATTCTCCACCAAGTTGGCTGGCATCACACAGTCCGGTTCCCAATAAAGTGAATCTTTGCTTTTCCTAATGGGAACCCTTCATGCTACACCACCGAGCTGGCTGAGTACAACCAAGAGTACGCAAACACACGTACGGCTGACAGAATAAGGGAAAGTACGTCCGTTCACCATATAGCTCCAGCTGGTGGAAGTAGAGACCTGTAAACTGAAGAGCCCGGAAACGCAACACCGCTTTTCTAGGGGTTAAGTGAATTTGACTCTGCACCAAAGCTTCAATTGGACCACCAACACACCATTGACAAAGCACAAACCCGGTACAAACAATTCCAATAACCAGCCGCGGCGGGATGTAGGCAGACCGGATGCCTTGGGAGATCTACTGAGGCAACACCAAAGAACTCGCCATAAAAACCTACGAAACAGAGCCCTGAGAGCTGTCTGCGGTGAAACATTCGCATCCCACTCTTACCATTTAGGTTCAGAAATTCTCCTCATCCCATAAATAGCTCGAGGTTCATGTACAAAGATATTGAACGATTTCACCACATCCAGAGAAATCACCACTCATATTCGTAAACAATAACGTCAAACAATATACAAGCCTCTTCTCACGCGCTCCCGTATCATAAAAATCACTTCACATTCAGTGCGTCGCAAAGAGAACGAACAAGAAACCAGGAAAGAATATTATGAATTGCTTGCTAAGTTCGCCTCTTCCCCACTTCACTTGCACCTCTCGGAAGTGAGAGAAAACAAGCTCACTCTACGGGCCTTTGCTTGCTCCAGTTCAACAGTATCGATTGTCAGTCGATTCTACAGATCAACAAACAAGACCCACATGATACAGGACCACGAGATCGTCTAGCCGCCATGTGGTAACTTCCAACCAGCAGCAGCCACAATGAGCAATGCGCCGTTCGGCAGACGTCCTGTCAGCATGCGGAGTACGTGACCCAACCAACAAACACTGTGCACTTCACTAACTCAGTGGTCAGCTGCAAACTCACACATTCCCCAAATACGTATCCGTGAACTGTCACATTGAACACGCAATGTGCCTATTTCATACAGCCTAAATGACACGGTCAATGACGATCGAATGCCCAAGCACTACACATATCCAACAACAAAAATGGATGAAGCCTCTGCACCACAAAGCGAAAGGTAACAGGCATAAACCTTGCATTTCTTCCTTTGAATCGATAGTCGAACGCCACAGCGATTGCACAGATGGTGAAGGTCGGGAAACGTAGTACGTACCGTCACCGTCAACAACATTACAAACCGACAAGATCACACCATCCAAGTACCTGAACCGATCAACAGTCTCCATCAACCTGTCACCAATAACGCACACAGAGTCGGTGTCAACTCAACCTCACAACAATACCTTAGACTTGGAATATCCAAAGTACACACCATGCAGACCAGCCATATCACGTGACTGACCAACCGTGGTCGGCATCTTATGTCCTACGTGTAAAAATCAAGTAAAGCAGTGCCGTCAAATCGCTCAATATCAGTTAGCTTACTACCGAGATCCTCGGAACCCCTGAGTGCTCCATCCAGAATACCGTCCACTACAAAACTGAAACAGGTGAGGGAAAATCGGACACACCTGCGAATGTCACTTGAAGTGGACAAAGCTCAAGACAACTGACCATAAGAACGCACTCTGCACTCACAGCAGGCATACAACTTCAACGAACCGATGCGCGCCACTGGGACTCCTCTGCGATGGAGACAGCTTCAGAGGGCGTACCAAGGTCCGAAAATAACGCGACCCTTGGCCGAGAAAAAGTAAAGTCGACTTTCAAAGGTCTGTAGTAAAGTGGACGTATGATCAATAAACCCACAACCAGACCGGAAGCCTGCCTGTTCTTATCTTATCTCGTTCTCTTTGTGTTCCAGAAACCGCCGCATTATTACACGCGTGACTATCTTGGGTGTGATAGAAACAGGGCTAGTGTCTCTGTAGTTGCTGCATGATGTCCTCGTACCTCGTTGAAAACGCAGGTGAATGTTGATCAGCATGTGAAGTCTCTTCAGCCTTCCGTGTGACGCGGAAAAGGGTGTTCAGGTCAAACAAAAATTTCTCCCACCATCATACCGTGCTAGAGAAAACGTTTCGGACTTAGGACTTTCTTGCGTTTCGCTAATCTGACCTCGAAAACCACTTCCGTTTCCGACGGAGGATCGTCGGAATCATCATCATCAGCCACAGCTGAATGAGTCAGATCAGATCAACTGAACTGGTCATCAAAGTGTTCATCTCTTCTGCCAAGTCACTGCAGCAAACTGTAAATCCGTGAGCCATCCTTCTCACATATAGTCTCACTAGCAATTAACCGACGGCTGGTGCAACCACAAACCCGGGGGAAACAGCATCCAGCTATTTCCCGCCAAAAGTGCCTTCCTACCTCTTTGGCTCGCTCAGAGAAATAAGCCTCACTGTCCTTGAGCAGAACTTTTGTCAGGTTGCATTTCAGTTCGCGACAGTCTCTGTCGTATTCGGAGTCAGGGGAATCAGCCGACGTTTGTTCATGAGACAAAACTAAGCGGAACAGACAACGGCATAATCCAAGTCAATGTGATTACTTCAGAACAAACGAACGTTTTTAATAGAGTGGCGCTACTGACAGCCGACGACGATATGGCCAATTTGCATCAATGGTTGAGTTGCACAGGGTGGTCTCCCCGTGATGCACCGCCGTCATTTGCGCTAAAATGCATCACTCAACATACAGAGTCCGTGAGATGTGCATAAATGTAGCAGTCGACCGGCACTGTCAGTGCTTTACGCATGAACAACGAACACGCCCTCCAGCCGTGTGTCGTCTGGAGCAGGACGAACGAGATGTGTTCATATCTAAAGCAAGTACAACAGTGTCCGGATCCTCAGTTTATCTCACAAGGTCAAAGAGGGCATTGTACATGGCATCGTTGACGGCACTTGAGCTATTGCCCATTGGGGCACATTTAGATATAACAAATAGACAATGTCTTTCCGGTCCATGCCGACAAAATTTCACTGAAGCGGTAAGTCTGACGACACACAAGTAAACATTCATTGGGATTCAATCGAGTGGGTTTTTACTCTGCCTTAGAACTCAGTGCAATACTCACTGCAGCCATGCCGCAAGATTTGGCTTCATCGGTACCAAATACATTAAGAAGGTACCGCCGACTCATAGCATTATCTAAGGGCCCATTCAAGTGCAGGACAATGCGAGGGCAGCAACGGCGCGTTTCGGAGACCCAGCACATGCCTAGTTCCAGAATCAACAGAGTGCTCGCCAGAGCAGCATACCGACTTTTTTTCAGAGTTCGGGCGCCAAAATCGCCAATATTTACTGGTTGTCTTGGTTTGGAGAAAAGGTAATTAGCAGCAGGAGGAAGGCGAAAACGAGTGGACTGATCCGTCAGCGCAACGATAGTTTCCGACACTACCTGGCCGTTTGTGTTGTGGAAGGAGATGATTTGAGGGACTCCACTCTGAATCTCTGACCCAGTAGCTTTACCTGTAGGACAAAAAGGAACCGGGTTTTCTTGAGAGACCCCACCCAAAAGTCATACTCACTCGACAGTAAAAGGTTGCCCTAGCCTATGAGGGCAGTGCATAAGATGTCAATGTTTGATTCTGATCACTGCTGCACGTACTGGATTTGTTCGAAGCTGTCAGGCCTTTGGATGATACAGAGGCTTTTCAACCGTACTGGGTACTTTGCCGGTAGTTACGGAAAATTACTGGGTGATCAGAATATTCCCGAGCAGCTTTTCTAACCCCGTTCTTCTTTCACCCAAGAATGGTAGTGCTGTATGCCCATAGGAATGTGCCTCACTACCTAAGCATCCTCACACGGCCAGTAGTGAGATATACAACTTTGAGTGTAACTTTTCGTCTGACTGTTCTCCTCTGGCTTGTCTGACATGGTTGTACCTGGTAGGACAGAAGTCCTAGCCAGTGTAGCTCTCCGGATCAACGCAGTGAACAAGCCTTGGTGCATGTTGGTACCCAGACATGCGTTGCCTTTCAAACACAGTCAAGTGCCACCGATCGTTATGGCCAGAACACTGAGATGAAGGGACCGAGCGGTTTGACCTGAAAAGAGCGCACACCTCGGTGCCAGCCAGCATGGCTGTGGCTACCTAGTGTGCTGGAGCTGCTCACTAACCTAACACGGTTAGGTCTGTTTTGGCGTATGTCATCTGTGCGAGCTTTTCAGTTAGAATTAATGTGAAATGGTTTTGGTTCCGGATGCTGTTTCCGGATGGACATTTGTGGGACAATCAATACCAACAGACAGACGCTCGATATGTCCGATTTGGTGACCGTGTACGTCCTAAGGGCACACTCACTCGCTCGGTGCTCACAAGGTACTTATCAGCCTGGCAACCGGGTACGGGCGAGCTGGCTTCGCCTACTCTCGAGGCAAGAGCCAACTCTGTGCATACCAGTCGTAAGACCCTGTTCGCCGCTGAAATCCGAAGAGCCAGTCTGGGCCATCTTGAGTTTTCATCGCGACAACCGAAAGTGATAGACATCTAGAAATGGAAAAGTACAGACAATTCTTCATCCATGCGCTTCTCTTTCAAGATCTCCGTGATGCGAAAGCCGAAGCTTGTGGTCAAAATGGAGTGGGAGCCGCAGAGTTGTAAAGCAGATCGACTGGATCCCAGTAAGCACTTGCATGTGCGTTGCCACACTCAGCACACCGATCAACGTACAACGCAAATCAGAAAAGTGTGGTGTATTCACTATACTGACGTGAGCTACAACGGATAGGTCTACAACGCCTTCACCGACCTTCTGAAACAGAGTAAACAGTCTGACACCATCCAACTAATCGGGAATTTAAATTCTCAGCTAGGTCGTCTTTCTCAAGAATGATAAACGGTGGAGTGAAGTTTGGTGTCCGAACACAGCGTACTGACGGTAGTGAAAGTGTTGCATCTAACGGTCTCCATATTTACAGCGCCGCATTTCCACATAGAAAGAAGATATGTGTGGCTTGGAGACCAATGTGCGCACCCCAGTCACGGGCACAATCTGATCCTGCAGCAGTCCGTCAGAGGCGGCGCCACCCTGTTAAAGACTGCCGCCAGCTTTTGAAAACCACCCGGACTCGGATCATTCTGTACTCCGTGTCGGATTATTTTTATCACTCGCACAAAGATCACATACCCGTAGACGTGAGAACGCTAAGTAGCATTACTAGCTTACCAGAAAGCTACAGAGGACGAACTGCCCAATTCGAGTCGAGTGGGGGAATCCAACGAACACTAGGAACAAGTTGCAGCAGTTACAAAAACTTGTCCTGAAAAGGTACTTTCGGAAGAGACAGTACAACTGTGACGGAATTGCACTTCAGTCATGTCGATAAAACTTATGGAAGTCATTCGATTTCAACTGGATGAATATGATGACGACTATTGAGAACTTGGAGGCAAGCATACACTAAGACGGTGAGCATCACCTGATCGAACATTCGAAAAACGTGGAGCGAGCTTTTTTACCTGGGAACAGCAGAAAACTATCTGCCCTGGCGCGTGGTTGTGCTGGTCGTCACGTTGGTGTATGTGATACCACGTGAAAAAGACGGTTCGTTTGTCACCAACCAGTTGCGAAGCCTTGGCAGATGGGTTTAACACTTTGGAGGACGGTTCGGCTGGCATCAACTGGACTGTATAAGCGACAGAACCCGGAACTCCAGTTACCGCATTCCAGACGGCCGACCGTCGAAAGCAGAAGCGACCCTGATGCTTGACTTATTGAAGCGTAACAACCCTTGGATGCTACTTGTCCCTTCGAAATATACTAGTGGCTTGCTACCTTGCATTTCCAATCGAAGTAATTTGTGATTGCAGCCAATTATGGAAATAGATGGTCACAGTTGCGCGATTTACCTTGAGATACTGTCTTACGGAACGTTTCTTTTTCAATTTCGAACTACGCAGCACATAGCCATGATTCGACACCGAAAGTGAATGTGCAAAAGTACGGAGACGACACCATCCCGAAATGGCTACTTGTGAGTGGAAAATTGAACCAATGCAGGTAGTCCGGTAAGTTACAATGAGAACAGTTTTTGCAGGACAGCGGTACTAGTGACACCGATATGGTCCAGCTGGACTATACGAATCACTCAGTAAATATATTTAAATGGTAGTCTCTTCGTGATAATAGTGATTAAACACTCAAAATCGAACGCACGGCTAATGGCACAGTGGTTGTATATGTGTAAACAAAATTATATTCACTAGTAGCAAAAGTCCGGGGATTTANACAACCCTTGGATGCTACTTGTCCCTTCGAAATATACTAGTGGCTTGCTACCTTGCATTTCCAATCGAAGTAATTTGTGATTGCAGCCAATTATGGAAATAGATGGTCACAGTTGCGCGATTTACCTTGAGATACTGTCTTACGGAACGTTTCTTTTTCAATTTCGAACTACGCAGCACATAGCCATGATTCGACACCGAAAGTGAATGTGCAAAAGTACGGAGACGACACCATCCCGAAATGGCTACTTGTGAGTGGAAAATTGAACCAATGCAGGTAGTCCGGTAAGTTACAATGAGAACAGTTTTTGCAGGACAGCGGTACTAGTGACACCGATATGGTCCAGCTGGACTATACGAATCACTCAGTAAATATATTTAAATGGTAGTCTCTTCGTGATAATAGTGATTAAACACTCAAAATCGAACGCACGGCTAATGGCACAGTGGTTGTATATGTGTAAACAAAATTATATTCACTAGTAGCAAAAGTCCGGGGATTTAGGTTTTCACAGTGAACACCATCCATACTTGATCGCAGCATTCGCATTCAGATAAGTCTTTCGGTCAGCCCACCTTGAAAGAAACCATTGGACTCGAGTTTCGTTCCCACTGGAGCTCATCAATAGTACATCCTTATTTTCACCAGTCAAAATAGTCAGACGTATTAAGGTAAACCAAAATTGGATGAGTTTCATTTGTTTCTTGTAAACAATGGGGCTTCCTTTGTTCATTTGCGTATTACTGACTGGACTGATTAATATGGGATAAAACTGGCGTTCAAATATCTGGTCAGCATGAGGTTTCGGGATTCGGCCACCCAATTTTGATATTTTTCAGGGAACTTGAACAGATGGTCATATAGACCAGCGTTGGAAACGAAATCAACAGACACTTTCTTATAATGTGCGAACTTGTTACGGGCGGTGATATTTGAAAGCAACTGTCTTGGGAAGGCTAGTGTATGACTTGCAGAAGTGGGGGCGTGTAGAGTTGCTCCGGAAGCCATTTTAATCGAGGCATGAACGTATCCGTAAGTGTCGTTTGCATCGCTGACCACAAAAAAAAAAACAAATACTGTTTCTGAACGTCAGTACCCTGTGATTGGGGAGTAACGTCAATTCTTTTCAGACGTGAGTATCAGGCTTGCAACCTCTTTCAGCCTGCACATTTCAGTGACGCTTGCTGAAGGTTGGCATAATAAAGAAACTGGGGTTATTCGCTTTCTGACAGGAGTACTCTCAGGTGTCTGGGTTTTAATATAAAACCCAATCGCATAAGTCCGCGTAGCTGACATATCATTCTCCCACAAAAAACTATATTTGACGGTTGTACTAATCTGAAGGTAGGCAAGGAGAGCTGCATTTTTTATTGATGAACAAAAAATCTGAAATGAACATGTCCGGGCTCATAGCGTGGTAACAGTTGGTGGTGATTACCACATATAACAGTAGGTGCAATCAGGCACGAAGCTCGATCAGCTATCCGCATGTTCCTCCAAAGGAGACGTGAGTCATAATTTAACACTACAAAACTTCGGATAGGATATGCCCAATTATTACTTTTTCATAACTAAAAACAGCAGTTTTGACGGCCTAACCAGATGGCCACAACAGTAACTTACATTTGACAGAGGTCAAACATACTGCTTAAAAACGAAAGTTAAAAATAATCGCTGGAGAGACGCACAAAAAACGTACTCGCGTGACTTGAGTCTTTTCCTTAAATTCTTCAAAATTCTCCGTCAACGATAAAATGTGCTTGAAAAGAAATGGAGGGTCACATTGTAGTGGTTTCGTTCCAACATTAAGACATGGATTCCGCAAATACTCTGGAGTGGGAACAACGAAAGGGAAAACCGGTTTGTCGACAAATGCGCCGAAGCCCATCTGTAATTTCTTCGTCACATTCCGCATAGTGAGCACAATATCGCTGGTCAAATGTGAAACTGTCTCCAAATCATCGCTCATTGTGTAGCTCAAATCAGTTAGGAAGTACAAATCTACTGGATAGTCTGTGATAGACTGAAAGGTGAAGTTAATCACCATAGCTTCGTTTGGTCGGACGCTGACAGATCTGGAACGTGGCGTAAGCTGAATATCCGCTGAAGTAGACTGAGACGGTTCCGCTTCGTAATCTAAAGTGCAAACAATGGAAAGGTTAGATGCCGAAAAGGAACAAGCTCTGTGTCAAAAAGGTCGTCAGAGTAATGTTTCACAGATAAAATCTCAAGCACCGTTTAATAAACTAACTAGTGAGGATGAACATGTGGACAGCTTACAATAATATATGCCCTAGAATCCCACGCATTTTAAATATAACGAGGCTAGCACAAGCTTGTCTTCCAGGTGTCAATGACGAGAACAATACGTTAACAGCCAACATCTGTACTTAACCGTCAAAAAAGCAAGCGGAACAACTTTAGTTTGAAGGTAAGACGAAAAGGAATAAGATGTAAATAAGAAAAACCCATCCATCAAAAATGAACATCGGACATTGAGGTACTCATACCTTTTAGAAAAAATGTAAGTGAGAGTTAGACAGTTTCTTCGCTGCTTTCGCTGTTTCGGTTCATTTGCTATCTTTACATTACAGACAATTCGGTCTGAGAAAGAAAAACACCCACGCATTGAATCACATGAGTTGTTCCGACTCTTAAGGACAATAGCCGGAGGGCAGGTGGGTCATTCCGGAGACGAACACCAACAACTTCCGACTTATTGTTCACTTTTCTCAATGAAAAACCGTCGAATGACAGCCCTGTACTGAGTTCGGCGCTCAGTAGGGTGTACAGTGTGGGAAACGGTAGATTGCATTGGTCATGTCTAGATGAACTATTCGAATCAACATTTTCAAACAGTCAATAGGTGTTAGTGCCTGATCCTCAAAATCAGTCCATTAACCAGCTAATTGCCCACTCACTGAGGTCATCCGATGCATGTGAGTGAAAAGAAACATTGACAGGTTTGGTATCCCCGACCTTGAGCGAGAATGGTTTAGAGTCGTACAGTAAAACAGTTCAGACTATGTTCTCACCTTTAAGCAGTCGGGCCATGGATAAATGACAGTGCACTGTCCACGAGACTGCAACATCCGAGAATGAAATGCTTAATAACAAGCCGAAAAACGAAGTATTTTTGCGTCAATCGTCAGCAACCAGTGTGCTTTCTCACGACCGAATACGCTGCCCCCTCACTAATTGCTGATGCTACTCCAAACTGATCGTTAGATGCAGTGAATGGGCGTCGCGTTTATACAGCTAACTGGCACACTGTCACAGGCGGTGGAACTTAGGATATACGTACACACACAGACAAGTTTCAGATTTTGGTGATGCAATCGATCAGCATAGCGATGAACAAAACGTGGAATTGGGGAAAATTAAGCGGAAAAACATAACACACGATGAAGAAGTGGGTTAACAATCTTATAGATGCAGACATGCTACTGACTGCAGAAAACTACCAACCAGCAATGTGACGGTCGCATCGGCCCTAACCTGGAAGAACTCCCAGACTTCGGCCAGTGGGGCGGCTAAAGCCAGTGGCCAAATTAACGGCTGGCCGTTTCAGGGATTATTCTAACCGTCAGAGGTAGCAATGGATAGTGTGCGGCACCCATTTACACAGCCATAAGTAACTACACTCGACCATTGAAAAATTGTAGATGCATGTAGCAGAACAAACATGTCTTTAAACAGCGTGTTAGGCTGCACTCAGGACCACTGTCTTGTAACCGCACCAACCAACAAGACCCCTTATCTCGAATAAATTCATCAGCCTCATACATGGAACAAGTCAGCAATGTTGATTGGCTATAGCACGCTCGGTTAGCACGTTATTTTCAAAGCTGTACACCAGTACTTGGGTTCTGTGGCCAGGCTACCGCATGCGTCAAACTACAATCACTTATCAACAGAAAGACAACGGTCAGGTAAAGATATTGAATGCTGCCTCAACCCAACGACATTGTTGACGGGCCAGAACCTAGAGCGTCACTCAACGGGCGACCGTTCATCGAACTACTCTAAAAAAGATCACGTATCAAAACATAAAGTCACAGCCGTTACCTCAGCTACTCACTTGGTGCATTAGCGAAGTAGAAAGACTACAAAACCCCTTAAGAAGTTTATCACAGAATTCAAACGATGCCCAGCCTCTTGCAGCAAATGCTTCCCGACCGTTGTCCACCAACGGTTGCGACTTTCGATTGCTTTAGCGCATTCAGATGTGACTGCCGAAACGGTAAAGAACTGACAACTGAGACGCCGTACGCAAGGGAATTTGTAAGAAAGGCAATTATCAAAAGGTAGATCGGTCGGCGATACCAATCAGGAATAGTACGTCAGTTGTTAAACCGCTACTTTCCTTCATGACTGTCGCGGTCGATCCATTCTGTCTCTCGAACGCTTTTATTTAAATATTGGTAAGCGAAGTACCTTTGCAAGCTTCAACAGATACCGGTAGTTCTGACAGCTACATTTCAAGCTCTATCGTCCGGAGATATCAGTGGAGAATTGAAAAGTCGAGCAATACCACAACCATCGCTTCTACCGGATTAACCAGCCGTACACAGGGTCACTGTTGCGTTAGCATGCATGACAAGAATTGCTACTATGACCGAATCAGGCTTTCTGTATTGTCTAACCTCCATACCGATATACTGCCCAAACTACAAGAGAAAGTTTGAATTCCCTTCAACGGCGAGAAACCATTGTTCCACTTATGCAGTGTGCTTGCAGCCCACATCGAACCTCGCACATTGATTGGGAATTTAGTGACCAACTGCATAACAACAGTAACCAAATCGTGGAGCCATTCCGCATGCGACGAAGAGCTCATTCAATCAGAAGTCAAGACACTTTTGAAACTATATTATTGAACGGTCACTTTCTCCTTGATGTGCCCAGGTACCGGTAGTTGCAAACGAATGGCACAAAGAACGAATAGTGATAGATTATGGTCAGACCGTTAACGGATACACGCAACTCTAGGCCTAGGTGGTCGAGAAAATCTCTCAGTATTTTATTTTTAGCGCCCTGGATTTACAAAGCGCTTACCATCAAATAAGGAGGAGGAGAAACTGTATACTACCTTCGAGGTCTGTGGAAACCTCTTTCAGTTTTGCCGTATACCGCTCAGAGTGAACAACCGTGTTGTGTTCCCAAAGACTGCACGCCACACTGCCTACGTAGATAATATAACCGTATGCGATGTGAAAGTCGAGGATCACAACAAAAATCTGACGAGACTTTTCGAAGTTACTAGAAGGTGTGGCTTAAAATTCAGCGGAAAGCGTTATCGCCACCCGAGAAATAAGGCTACTAGGGCATGAAGTTTTGCACCAATCAATCAAGCCAGGTCCAGAAAGATTACAACTGCTTCGTGATTTATCGTTACCACGAGACGTCAACTCACAACAACGCGTTGAGCTTATTCGCCTACTGTTCTCCATGGATCTCTCAACTTTTTGACAGGATTAGTCTGCAGGTCAAAGAGCGTACTTTCCCTGCGTCACATGATGTCAACGTATCATGTGAGTCACTCCTAAGCGACCTAGAGAACGCGGTGGTTGGCACTGCTGACCACCAATCACCTATAGTCAAGCAGACTGGTGCATTGCTATCGCTACTACTCTGACACAGAATGACAGATTCGTGGTCTTGTCTAGAACGACATCATTCGTCCAGAACGAAGTGTTCTATATAATCGAAGCCATCAAGAAATGGAGACACTATCTGCTCGGTACCCGTTTCCGATCGGTCGTCGAGTGTCTGTCACCTCTGTATATAACTTCCAGAACTATGGGGAATTTAAGAACAACAAAATTCGACGGCGGCGTCTCAAGCCTTCGTGTTACAGTTTTCACGTTACATATCTCCCAGAAGAAAATCAAGTCACCGATGCACTACCCTACACGCATTATACATAATCGACTCACAAGTCTGTGTTGTCCAGGTGTTGCTCGAAGGTTGCATTTCATAAATTTCAAAAGTCTACCCTATTCGGTTGAGAAAGTGGTCTTTAATTTCGTGTTTCTACACGTAAGGAGTTGAAGCCAGAATTCTGCATACCGCCAAACTGCACTAATTAAACCGACAGTGCTCTTCGAATGATTGAATGTCCATTCCAGGAAAACTCCTATATACATAACTGGTGACAAGTGCTCACTAACAGTCATTGATGAATACCCAAGATTCCCGTTCAAGTTTTCCTACCCAGATACGATGGCATTTATCCTCACCAGCTGCTTCTGCTAGCTGTTCCCAACACTCGATATCCCCTCTTACGTGCACTCAGATCGAAGCCAAGGTTTCACGTCTCAGAAACTGAAGTTTTCTGCATAGTAAAGGTGTCGCCATCAGTGGAAACATGGCGTACAACCCCATGCAAACGGCAAGTCGACAAGCCGAACGGTACACTTGGGAGAATAATACTTGTGGCGAGATCAAGAAGCGTGTCATGCAGT
>QNGE01008943.1:0-14639 GCA_008508345.1 Paragonimus westermani | reverse complement strand
AAGATTGTATTGCTCGCATTCAACAAGCTATACCTGTTTGTCAATACAACGAGATTACTCCTACCGAATTCTAGGGTGTTCGATTTGAAGGATCCAATGTGAACAAACCCTTGGGAAACCATTCTCGGAGCATGAATCTACTTCAATAGGTGAAAAACCTTGCACGACTGTTCAACAGTCGGGAAACATTACTAAAAAGCTAACCACGTAGTCAGACCAGTGGGACATTTGACTCTAGTGTGTCAAAAAAGTCCACCTACAAAAGCCTTAATCGCCAAGGCAGCAAGTGCAATCTGTTGGTGGTTCTACTGAAGGCAGTCCTGTACTTATATCACTGAGGTGCTGGTGAATAGCTGTTGTCGACTTGCCCCCTATTCCGTAAAACGTGAAATTGAGGGAACATCCGTTCGTAGGGAGTTTGCCACTACGGTGTCAGTAGCGGCAGTTAGTGCTGTTTCCGTCTTACATTGGCCTAAACTCCCTACATTCTAATCAAATTCGCACACGTAAACTGGATATCCGATTTTTGCGCTGAGAAAGCGCACATTCCGAGCCTACTATGTCAGCGAAATGCTAGTGTTCGGCTCTGCTCGGTCAGGGTTGGATCAAAATTATGTCAGGCACGTTGGATTCAGTAAAAAAGCTGCAGGACAGCCGAGATTTGGCATTGTTCAGTCTAAATACTCCGTTGTATTTTCAAAGATAAACTTGGCAAACTAAATGGATTCCAGACCAACGTTAAGTTGATTGCCAAGTTCCAACGTCGTTAACTTAGAACATACATATTGTAATTGTCGCAGAAGTCCCCAATTCCCTGAAAATACCGTTTTGTTTGCCTTGCTGAAGGCCCACAACACTACCATTTTAAGTGATCTTCGAATTTAGCACGGATATATAAGTCTTCACCTTCCACGAGCGTTCTCAACCTTTCGTTACCGTCTTTGGCATCCCACCTGCACACTCGTTTTCTGATTGGCGCCTCAACATAGTGTCTGGTCCCTTTTTCGACCCTGCCCTCTCAGTGATCACAAACGCCACAAATACAAAAGGGTTTGACCATGTCGTCTTCGGACAGAGCGACATGACAGAGCTGTTTGAAAGCCAGTCTTGGTTGGGAAGTTCCGAGTTGATCGTGTATACTCGGTCGTCCGTTGTTTATTGCTGTCAACAACTGTTTCGTTATCTGCTGTGTCGTTGTTAGCCGTTATTATCCTATCTGTTGCAATCAACTTACGCGCTCGTAAATTGCCTTATTCATTGACGCGAAAGCTGGAAAATCCTAACTCATATAGAAGATGATACGAGTATTTCTGCACCACCAGTGTGAATAGGGAACCCCAATCACACTAGATGGATCACGGACGATTACAAATTAATAACGAACTACATCTCCATACTGTACAGATATTCTCATATCGTGTGGAGGATAAGTATACCACACTCACAGGCAGTGAACGATTTACAGAGATTGATTTTATTCTAATGAATATCCAAGCAAAACTTGGAAAATCGTCTTTTGTCCGTATCCTATTTACTAAATGCAGGAGACTTGCTGTATACCGTTGTCTTTTGACATTAATCCGAAACACACCATTTTTCGGATTATGGGTTACCTGGTAACAAGCCTGTTTTTTCGTGCGTAATTAGGTGACATCTTTGTCACCAGGTACAGGGCGTCTGAACATTCGCACACACTAACGGTGGTGATTGATCGCCTTTCGCAAAGGAAATCGACACTGACGACGTTGAAATGAGCCACCCTTTGCTTCCTCTCGTTATCTCGAACACTGGTTTGGGAGAGAAATTTTAGATAATGAACTGTACCACACTCCTGATTGGCAGGAAGCTATAAACGAAACCAAGCTCCATACATTTGAGTACTTCCTGTTAAGCGGCCACCGAAGAAAAACACTATGAGAAACCGACGCTCCCAAGCACACTTGTCACCCACAGTCGTATGACAAAAAAGCGCGTGCGAATTAGATATTGTCGGGCTGTCCGAAATGAGATAGTACCGGTGGTGTTGAATGGTTAGTTATGCAGGTGGTATCGTCCGCTGGTGGGAAAGCTGACACACTTGAAAAAATGTGAGATTCAGACTATCAATATGCATAAACGTCGAAGTAGATATTATTAGATTACAGTAGAAAACCAGTTGAGTCCAGTCGTCAATATGACCCAATCCAGGAGAGTCGAAATATTCAATGCATCCATCAACTGGTTACATAATACAAGACTAAAAAAGTATCAGAAATGACGACAACCGTTCAACTCACGACATCTATGTCCCTCAAAACTTTAATGACGGCGAGACCACATACATTTTCGCCCTACCACGGCAAATATGGAGCCAAGAAAAGCCGCATTACTATGTCCATGAGCGCCTCCGAACAATGGGTGTTATTACACCTTAAACCTCGCAAAGACCTCTAGAGCTAGCTTAGAGGAGCGGTCGTAGCTAGCGGTCACCTAGGTTTCCTCTGATCAACATCACTGAAGAAAGTGCAGTGTGAGAGAATCTTGTCGGCATAGTGTGTTGCCCAAATAGTGTGAACGGTGCACTATTATTGCCTCGCTCATCAGTCGCGAATACGCAACTTTCCGTATACGCGTCAACGGACTATCAAGTGCTGACGTAATCAACCCACTCGACAAACAATGACGTGCGGAGGCAACCGTTGCAGAACAACAAAAGTTTATATGTACCTTCAAAGGGAATTGAGTAAGTCGTCAACCCTATGTCGCGAACTCCCCCCCGCATACGCCAATCGGAGGTCTGCGTCGCCATAAATAATGAATATGAGCGAGTGCACTGTGCATTCATCATCCTGGCAGGTATTTCTTCAGCAATTTTACAAGCTGGTGCAATCTCGTTAGCCAAATGGGCGTTATAAAAGCTGCCGCCATTCTGCCAGCCCATATGTGACTAACCCATGCGACTATCACACGACGTTCTGGTACCTATGTTGAGGGTGTTAGCTGTTGAAAGCACAAATTGCAAGGTTTCACTTCTCTCTACCACATGGACGAGGGAATGTTCTCAGCACAATCTATCACCATCACTTCCGAAAAGTGTCGTAAAAAAAAATTCCGGATGGTTTAACAACTTAACCTCTAGGGTCATGTCAACTTTCGACGGAGGCTTACCGGGAATGCCACAAACAAACATCCCCAAACAACTCCATCGTCCGCAACCGAATGTACTGGCTCAAGCCGGTTGAGGTGTTCCCCAGCCCACTTGGAAAGTTAACATGAAAAGCTGTAAATTCGTATCACCTTTTTCCCATAGTCTCATTAACAACTTGATGATTAATGCAACGAGAAGTCAGAAAAGACGGCACTCCAGGAAAAAAAATGTCCTTTCCAGCTCTTTGGTTCGCTCAATTCAACCAGCTTTAAGGTACTACCACAAACTTTCCGTAAGTTTCAGTTTCTGGAGGACAAACACATCGGTTATGTAAAAAACGCTCACTGAATACCCCAGTTCCTACGAAACAGAACAAGCATCAGTTAACTAGTAGACAGAAACGAATATCACTGTCGAATCTATTGTTTTCAAAGAAGAAAAATTCAACAAGTGTATTCTGAGGTCAGCTTAAATTAGTCACTGGTATGCTTCGAAAGCAGAAAAACTTATATGTACACGTGATGCACTGTGAAGAGTGAATAAGCGTCCAATCAATGGGTCCACGTCAGCACCGCCGTTCAACCTTCTGTGTCCGCTTCTGTGTTGTTTGCTTTCGTCGGGTCGCTTGCTGAAGTCGATGAACACGATTAGTTTTATCCGCAGCTCCACGCTGCATTGAGGCGTTTGAAGCCCCTGGTTCGGTGACGATTACGTTCTTTTGACTGTTGTCGCCTCCGGGAAGTTCCGCTGTGGGAGAGTAAACGCAGCCAAATGTGTTCGAGTGATCACAATAAGCCGTAAAGACTTAGGACCACGTTGATTTATGAGTGCAATCTATTTGCAAAACACACCGAACGCATCCACGGGTTGTCAAAACAGTAAACAACATAACCAACACCAGTCCAGTAAGTAGCGAGACTGTTTATATAACGGTGAGTTCCAACCGTGGTTGCAACATCTGCTCCTAATTAGATTTGAGCATCTAAACAGAGCTCAGTTGATAGGCAGAGTGATACGTTGACTGTAAACTTAATAAGGTGTAGAATCCGGACTCTAAACACAGAAAGGATGACTACGACCACTTGTGGCAGAAACGGGATGGGTGATATCCAGATTAATGAAGTCGGCATAATTCAGATCAAGTTCTATATCCAGAATTGGACAGGAAAGGTGATAGCGAACATTATTTTTACACGTATCAACAATCATATAGGTGCAGCGGTAGAAAAGCAGCCATATTTACAGCAATCAACATGTACACGGGGCACAGTTGGAAAGACTATCTAATGCACTGAATGAATCTAACACACCGTTGGCAGAGCGACCAGTTCGCAGAGTTGATCCCCTCAACAGCTGCTTCTTTGTATCTTAGATTCGTCTTACAGAGCCTTTATTGAAGATGATTTAACAAACCAGTCTACATGGACTCGGGTCAGCCTACTGGAAACTGTCCAAACCTTTAATGCCCTAACATCCATTACCTTGAAGCAATGGTTAACAACAGTAGACAGCCTTCCTCATGCCAGTTAGAATTTATTCCCTAGGTGGTGAGCGTGTTACCGTCAACAGTTTGAAGATCATTCCAATGGCGATTTGCCTTCGACTGGTCTGTCATTCAGTTTGCATGGCCATGTTTCCCGTTTAATCCACATTCAGTAAAATTAGCGCATCGTCTCGCACTCGCCCACTTTCAACCAACGTTGCAATGAAAACTACATTAGAGGCTGGCCGATTATCTAGCGGCTCACACTCATTACAACACGTCAAATGCATATATACATTTCGTCGAAACAAGTGCGATATATTGGGTTCAGACACCGCGACAAACGAAACGGGGAAGGAGCGAGGTCAAAAGAAATACAATGTCCCACAAGGAGAGCAATCGTTGATTTCGATTCGGCGTCGTTTCAGACAGCAGCCCTGAAGTGCAGATAAGTGGTAACATCCCGCGGAAGCACGCACCAACACTTCACCATTTGAGCCTACGCTACAGACTGACCACCAGACTTAGCGTTAGGATAGGGATGAACGATGTGCCTCCATTCAGTGGAGTCACATGGATTTACCCAGTACATTTTCCATGTTGTGGCTGTACGGTAATCTTCGCCAATATCGCGCAAGCCATCTGCTAACATAGATACTTCATCTATAAAACGAGAGGCACTAGTTTGCGCAGCAAATCCCTATGGTCGAAGTGTATCTGGCTGTCCTGAGGGAGATAACTTTAAAGGGAGACACGGCAAGAGTAGCACGAAGAATGCGTTGTGTACCAATCGCGTCGGCTAAAGTCTACACAAGCTGGTGGGCCACATCGGTTCTTACATGGTGCTCCGACCGTACAAGTAAAATCTTATGAGCACACTGGTGATTGAAAATGGATAACCTTGAAACATCATCCTCACGAGCTGAGGTTTCGCAGCCGTACGGTAAGACTATGCACTGCAGCGCTGTACACTCCGCAATTCAGTTATGCTGGTGCCATGGATGGCGAATTTCAGCGAGGGTTACTTGAGATTTATTAAGATTTATTAACCTCAACAGATGCACCAACAAGGTTGACACAACCATCCGGGAAAGTAAACTTTCCGATTATCTCAAAAGCGTAGCTAACTATAGCGAACGCACATACAAGTTCCAACCGATTTTGGAATACCGTCTCACACCGTGTGAAAATGAAGAAACGACGAACCAGCATCGCTAACCTGTTTGAAATATACTAATTCGTTTGCGCTAGTGTTAATATTGGTGGTACAGATTGGCAATAACACACAAAACATGCAGGTCACAAACAGAAAAAAAACTACCACTATGAGAATCGGGATTACATCAAATTAAGCCAAACAAAAAGTATTCGCCTCAGATGCATGTAAGTCATTGATAGATCTTCGCGTGAATGTTAAGTTACCCGTGGTGGGAGCATTGGCGTGTGACTTACCAATACCTTATTAGAAACAGTCCACCTAGGGTTGCTAAGGTACACTGGTTATGCACAAACACTCGAAAACTGCTAGGATGCAATTAATCGCTTCACGGTGTACCTTCTCAGAGACATTATCCACAGCCGTCTTCGTCCTTGTCTGAGCTTGTCAAGTAAAGGCGGTCAGAAGGGAATTCCATCTGGAACCCCTTGTATTCCTATTCGCTAGATCATCGTCCACCTTAGAATGAATCCAACATTAAGGTTTTATACCATGAGATAGAATATGGGCCGGATTCTCTCAGACAACCCAACCCAAGACAGAAGCGGTCTGGGCAACCTTAGGTTCAATCCACGACCGTGTATCTGATGGTGTGAATACCGCTGAATTATATCAACCATGTAACAAAGAAACCAGGGGGAGAACTAAAGTCATCAAACCAAAGAGAATGACTCAAACAAAGCGCTATGTCGGGTAAAAGTACTAACCAGATGTGGCGTCCGTTATAACGCAATCTTCAGAATCACTAAACAGAAAAGCATCCATTTCATCCAGACGTATCCGGACGACTCCACGAATAGTTTCACTTTTGGCCGACTTTTCGGAAAGTTTTGAATCTGTCCTCTGTCTGGCTTCAGCTTGAGCGCCTACTTTGGCAATATGCTTCGACGCGGAAATAGCCTTTTTTATTTTATCTGATCGGTTCGGACGATCAAGTTTGCCCTTGGGTTCATCGGCCAGATTCATCTCATCATGATTATCAGACGGAGGAATTCGAACGGGATGATCAAAACTCACTGGACGAGGATAGGAGTTTAGCAAACGAGTGGTTGATGCACAAGACGGTTGGACAGGAGCAAGACAATATGAGCCAAAGAGTGACGGATTTAGGACAGATAATGCGTCCTCGACAGTACCCGGTTTGACGTTATCTCTGAAAACGCACCAGTAAGTGATGTGTTTGGATAACATGAAGCTTACAACGGAGCAGGCAAAAACATAAAATTTAAACTAAACGAGACTAAAGAACATGTAAGAAGAATACTGTCAGACTGGACAAATCGGGAACGGAACAGTTAAGGTAATTAGAGTTCGAACATAAAGCAGCGTGATTAATAGACGATGCTGTCATCAGTGGACTAGAACCAAAGGTCTATCTTGCAACACACTCATAGGACCATGCGTCGCCGTCTAGGTACACCTACCTTCAACAACATGTTCCTTCTGTCATATAGCAAGTGTTAAAATCATCCAGTAAGATTCAAATAGATAGTGGTCACGGAAAAAGAAGACATATTGCCCAAATTCCCTAGAACATCTCAGACACTGATCAAAATGAACACATCTCATTTCGATTCAACAAACCAGTGTGCAAAAGTGTCGGTAAGGATAAACCAACAATACATACAGACACATTTGTGCGGGAAAAGATACAGAACATAGGGATACGTGCAACTCGCTAATCAATAGAACCAAACAGGAAATGTATTTATGGCTAATTTTAACATAGTACGCGGCCCGAGGCAGATGCCGGAAGAAGCGCTCAATGGCACACTACACTGAAAAAATGATCACCTATGACGGAAGACGCCTGCATTTGAGCAACCTGCTGCATAATAAGTGTACCGAATTTGAACGTAGTACACAAATTCCAACTACTTTCGGGGAAACATCTACGGAGAGAACGGGTATTAGTGACCTGAGAGCGAAGGAAGTGGTAACCTTGATGACAAGACCCAGGGCGAATAGCAGTACAGCGGCAAAATTATTTCTGACATAAGAAAACGTTCATGCGTTCTGCGATCGCTTGGTACGCCCAGAATATTCTGGGAGAGAACTACTAAGATTTATCAGCTTTAATGAAAAGGTAGTGTGGAGCAGACAGTGCACTTTAGCTACCAGATATCAGGAGACGTTCAAAGACACTGTTCGAACAAGGGGATGAGACCCATTGGTAGTCAAGTAAAACGCATCAAAGAGCCCACATGGAATTTCACAAGGAATTCCGTTGTCAACAGTAGATACGTCACATTCTAGCAATACTATCATTTTTGGTTTGTAGCTGTTTAGTCAATGGGAAAATCTCATTAAGTCCCGACTGACGTGCATAGGTAGGTCGTTTTACGACCCTGGTGCTCGAAACCAAGCAACCACTGGACACCATGCGACTAGAGTGTTTCTCAAGTTGCTCGACCAAATCGAATTGTCGATACCTTGAAAAATGGGAAATGGAACGCGTGATTTTAAGCTGCAGAACAGTCGACACTGTCTCCATACCGCGGCCAGAAGCCACAAGAGATCACAAACAAGCTCACAGATGCGTCTTTGAAGGTAGCATCACAACTGAGAAAATAAAAGTAGAAACAGTAGAGATAAGACATCAAAAGCACCTGATGCGAATAAAGCACAGTGGTGTTGAGAACTGAGTATCTCAAACAAAAGCTATGAAATTCATGCCATAAGATCAATTTTGCACAGTGGCAAAACAGCCGTCAAGGAAAACAGTGATGAGAGGAAACCTTAGCAACTTAGTGAATGACTGCAATATGTTGGGAGTCTGATTGAATTAAGACGGTTTGGGTAAAACAGCTGAACGAGAAGTCAGTCTTACTTTTTTCCATAACCACTTGTGCTCTCTAGTTCGTCCAGATCAATGTCAGTTTCTGATCCATCCTGAACTAATTCGGAGGTATCATTGAGGCTGGATGACAATTTCCCACAGGCTGCATCAAGCTGTTGTTTCGCCTGAAATTCTGCGTTGGTGACAGCAATTTCCATGTTTTTCTCTTCATCCGAATCACCTTGATAGCCGGCTACACCAGCGGCTCGAAGTACGGCTGTTGTGCAGGCATCGCGACTGCACTGGAATCCTCTCTTCTGATTCACAACCACTTTCACTTGTTTTTCGTAGTTTTCTTGCATAAGGATTCTCATACGTTCTTCAATGCTGATCATGTCCGATTCACTTGTTTCGTTTGCGGCAACTTGTTTCGATTCACTATTATCTACATGAGAATCTAAATAGGATGGAGTAAAATTATGCCGGGGTAGTCTGAAAATGAACGAATATACATGGGCAGATATCTGGCTTGACTTTACAGTTACATGGTCATCAGAAAGCGGGGATGGATAGTAATGTTTTTGGGGTATGTTTATCAGGTTTCTAAACACCATCACAATATGACGATCTGCAAAACGAATTTTCCACTGGCATTACAGTTATCGTCAAGCTTACCAACTTGAACGTTAACTGGTGGAAACGAACAACCGGAACACCTCAAAAGGAGCATGGTGTGGAAAAACATCGTGAAAATCGAATAGTGGGCGTGAAACCCGCGTCACTCAAGCCTAGAAAGAGGCACTGAAGCCGCTGGCTACACAAAGATCGATGAGGTGGAGTGACCGAGAGCAAAAGTCATAAAACTGAAAGCGACCAGTCAGTGGGTTATCAACCTAGTAGGACGGAGAGCAATCTAGATGTCTAAGTATACAAGCTGGCAGAAAGTATCACGCAGGAAAATTTCTTGGTATTGTGGTGGATTGCCAGGTCGGGGGTGCGAGTTTTCGNAGATGTCTAAGTATACAAGCTGGCAGAAAGTATCACGCAGGAAAATTTCTTGGTATTGTGGTGGATTGCCAGGTCGGGGGTGCGAGTTTTCGAACGCACCTCCCGACCTGGCAATCCACCACAGTATGTCAAATTCGTTGCTTTATTGCTGGGGTAATCTGCTGTAGAATGATGCCGATCGTAAAGCATATGACCGCTCTGGCCATCTCACTTCTGCGGTTCAGCGGCATGACAACACTTGCTTTCTGCGCATTAGAAAACCTCTTGGTGTATGATGTAGTCTACATTTAATATTAAGGATGGCAATTTGTAGCAACTGAGAAAACTGTGCCGTACTCTAGTAGAATTCACCAGAAATCAAATTAGCACATTACCATTTTGGTCCATTTTCACCGAGAGCTGGTAGTTGTTTGAGACATGAAATATGAAGGAAAACTAAAACAGACCAATAAATCGTTAGTAGTGGGGTGAACGATATACTAAGTGACAAGCAAGACAAACGCCTAGACAAAGTGGGGAACCTCAGATCTACTGAAAAAAATACAAACGAAAAGGAAAGGTGTCAAAGGGAGAAAATACCCATTACCCGCGTGAACCGTTCATCAAAAAATCGCTTTCAAGAGGTACGGGAATTTCTGCCGGATTACACCCAGCTCGGTGACCAAATGACTGCAGGGAGAATCAGAAAACCACACAGTCGTTCATGAACAATCTTCGCACATCCCTGCCGCAAGGTGAAATCCGATCTCCATTCGACGCAGTCTAATATTTGTCCAGCTGACTTGAAAAAACGAGCATGAGTCGTCAGTTTCCTGAATAAAACGTACAGTACATTTGTTCCAATTAGCTCGGTGATGACTTGTTCGCGTCCTCGTAGGTATAAACGTTGCTGGTCACTGCGTGAGACACCATGTCACATCTCAAGGTCCATCGGAAAACTCAAGGTGAGGAAAACAAGAGATGCAGTCAGAAATGTTTCTGGTAGTGTTCACTTATTCAACAATTAACTTGGACATCGTTCAGACGAAAAGTACTTACTAACACCATGTTTGCTCCAAACAGTATCTCCGTTAGTTGGACAGAAGAGCTGCAGCTTCCGGACAAATCAAATGTTTATCGCGAACTGCCCCATGTCTAGGAAACCATAACCTAACCTGTCAATTATGCAGCGTGGTGGGAGCGTTAGGCTGTACCAATATACGTTATCCGAACTGCGGAACCTGCTTGTGAGACTGGGTGGAAGCAGACGCATCGAAACTCTTGACCTATCGGAAGCTTATATTCAGGCAGTCGTTGCAGGTCGCCAAAGAACCCCTCACTATCAACCCACGCAAAACCTATGCAACGTAACCGGCTGTCCTAAAGACAGTGAACGGGAGCTTTCAGCAGGTGCTAGACACAATGTTGACGGATGTACCAACTACTGGACAACATCACCGTTCACGATCTGGAACACCTGGCATAAAAGCTAGTAGTGGTTATTCCCGAAGTGAGGAGTATGAGTTCCAGTTGTGGACGGACAAACGCAACTTTTTAATGCAGCAGTAAGCAACTCTTGCGTAATCTCATCAAGGGCAGTTGCTAATCAGAGAGGTAATTCAACGGATGTCGCCCCTTAGACGTTCGTCTCCCAAATTATTAAGTCACTACTATGCGCTTCTACCCACGCTTCACAAAATCTGACTGTCCCTCAATCGTCTAGTTACACATAGGTCAAATGGGGATGGCCTATGGGATATCAACAGGCCTTCAAGCAATGAAGACAGAAGTTCACTTCGGATCCACTGCTGGCTCATTTTGACGTTGGCGTAAATGGTGGCGTCATCGGACGCTTCCAACTATAGCGTTAGCGCTGTAACACCCGTTTTTTCTCAAGCGGCTTTGAGGGAGCCCGCATGCACCCTATCAGACCACTAGCTCGGCAACAACAGTCAAACAGAAAAAATACCCTTCATTTTGCAATGAAAGTTTCATAGAATGCTCTGTAGATGGCAGTTCACTCGGTGGACCGACCATAAATCGCTGATTGCAATTGTTTGGACAGAGAAGGGCATCTAAGCCAACAAGGTTGACCGGTTACAAAGAACGGGGGCAATAATCATCACGAAGGGCTTCAAGCTCAAATACTGATCAACTGACAGCTTCGATCAGAGGTCCTATCGCCCTTAATCGGCTCCTAAGTCTCAGAGTCAAAGGACAGTCAGTCGGAAGTCAGTCACACATTAGCACCGAGGCTGAAACGACCCAAACAGCAACGAGGCGCGAAAAAACGCTTTAGTGAGTCAGTACCTAAGCGCACACGAAGTGGCCTACAAAGTTAACTACGACAGTGCCTTTAGGGGTAGGACAAACTTAACCCAATCTGATGATATGTTCATTCGAATACTTGTTCCAGCCATATCACCACCATATCACAATTCGTGGGTCGCACACGGTCTGTCACGGCTTAGAATGTTTGGCCGGAGGATTCGTTAGAAATGTTGGTGTTCATCGATACAGCAAATAGCCCAATGGAGAAGAGTCTGTTTTAGTCGTGACCTCATGCCATGTTTATTTCTGTGATTTGGACTTGATGAGAAGTCCTAGCAGAAGGATCACCGATCAGAGTTAACAGGACAGTTACTGTCTCCTCTCGGGTTATCTGAACATTACTCACAAACGAAAGTGGGTGGGCGTCTAGGTGCGATATTTCGGTCGTGTCTAATGTGAGATCAACGGTGCAATGGTGAAAACGGCCGCCTCATGAAGGCGTGGTCGGAGCTCTAATCCCTACCGTGGCAGGGGTGTGCACTAGTGACGAGCTCTAACAAGAGCGGAGCTCGAATCTAATGTTTCTTTTCGGAAGCAGATGGCTAAATTCTGTCGGAATGCGAAGGCTGCGACCAAATATCAGCGATGTTCAACTTGAAAAGACTTCCATTATGTCACTTTTTCTAGTCGGCCGCGTTACCCGACGAACAGTTACGTTATACCTGAGTTACCTATGCACAAAACTTTAACACGTTGAATGGAATGTCATAAGCAATAGTCTGTTAGGCATCCAGAAGTTCTTTGAGAACCGTGTTGCTATTTAGAGCCTGTTGTAATCACGGACCCTTGTATCTGTTAGTTGAAGTGCGGGTAAAATTCGGGCCCAGCAGCTATTGGGGTTTTCGAAGTGAGAACTGTTCTCTTCTGTAGCTGGGATAGACTGGTACACATTCTAACGCGGGCATGATCAGCTTCCTGGCAGTTAACCGTTGTGATCAGTGGAACCATCGAACGCCGAAATGAAAAACGAAGAGATAACGTACAGGCCACGATCTGAATTTAGATGTGTTCTGACAGAAACAGTGCTGAATGAAGCAACACCAAAGGTAACTGACGGTTATATGGTCCACGTACAAACATACCCAATTCAGAGAAGAGCACCAAGTAGATCAGTAAAGCGTAAAATAACTGAAGTCCGCACTGGTTAAGAATTATCTGTGCTTAGTGTACTGTTGCAACACCCACCCACCATCAATGTGCGGAGTAGTGCTCAGTCTGTTACCTAGGCATGAGTCGACATCGCTTAGTTGACGAACCCTGCAGTTCATATCCTTCGTCGAAATGACTATATTGAAACCATATATCCGCCTCAGGAGTGCAGCACAATCTGAACAATAGGTGCCCTTGATAGAGCTGTCAACATGACTGATTGAGGCATAGAGTAACGGTTGGGTATCCAGGGCTAGTCCTAACAGAGTTTGCCAAGCGGATGACACAGAGCCAACTGCTGACATGAAACCAGCCTACCAATTTGACTGCGACCGCTTTGTTGAGGATGACAGAGAAACCAAGCGATCGTAGTGGTTGAAGCGTAGTCAGAAGTACACCAGTATCCGGTAAACAGCGTAAACACTATCAGTTCGTTACTTTGACTACTGTCCTTCATTTGTAGCCCCTGACACACGGCAGAGGTCAACTCTAGAAGAATATAATGTCCAGACGCTAGTGAACAGTTAACTAAGTTTTAGAGGGCTAATCTTCAACATGTCTAGACTAACAAATACCCTAGGCTTATGTAGGGATAATGGGAACTAGATCCTAAAGGACAGGATTTGCCGAGACTTCAGTTGGAAGCATAAGCTATCTGAATCCCAGCGAAACTTACTCTGAGTGAAGTGTTGCACGATATCATTTGTGGACTTTTCGCATGAATCGTTTTCCTGAAGAAAAAAACAAGGCATTGGGTTTGGCCAAACCAACACTACTTACAGGAACAAGACAAACGGTAACCAGTTCAATATGCAGATAGCAGAACACAACGGTTGGTAGAATAAAGCGGTCGCTTGTACCATAATACCAGTAAAAAAAATAAGTTAGTTCGTTTGACTGGAGTTTGGTCTCGAAGTGTAACTCCGATCGCTAAGCTTAGAGGAAATCCTCATCAGTTAAACTAGCACCGTACATCATGGAACAGTCACTACCGGACAGTCGTAAGCAAACAATTACATTGAAAGACAAGAAATGGTCGAAAATTTTCTTATGGTATATGTAAACCCTCGCAGCCACATACAACAGAAGGTATGAATGCTAGCGTCATCAACGCAGACAGAAATACAGCGGCAGTTGACGCTGATTGTGAGCTGTCGTATCACTGTAGGACAAAACCAATCGCAGGAAGAGAGAGGGATGTAGCATAATCCACAAAACCCATCTTTTCAAAAAAATACATCAGGATGACTACAACTCATAGAGAAACAGTCCAGTTACGGGTAAGAATGAAACGGAACCTATATAAGAGCTGTCTTATTTCATTAGCCGTTTTTATTTCATAGAGGGCTCAGTTAAGTAAAGGCGACATCCATCACCATCCCTTCAAGTGTCTTCAGTCATATATACGTAGGTCCCGGGGTTTCCTGCCTAGAACACGATATACGACTACCCATCTACAGGTACCCGATTTCACTTCTATACGCAATCATCTTTTGTTCACCTTCCAATCTATGCCAGTAGGCTGCAATATAGGTAGAGCGGGTTTACTCTGACAGATGATACACTG
>QNGE01008942.1:0-14647 GCA_008508345.1 Paragonimus westermani | reverse complement strand
TGACACTCCGAATTTCTTTGTTTCAGAATTGTCAGACACAATGTTCAATCGTGAACCAGTAAACCATACTAATGGATTGATTTTGAATGGTGTCCAAAAGGTGGTTAAATTGGTCAGATTTAGTGGAACACACCCGGTATGACTTGTTTCCTGTAAGTGTGAAACACTGGATGGAATGGACGTTTTCTTGGAAAGTCTGAAATGAGCATGATTGTAGATTTCTACTATTAACGTTTGTGTAACTACATCGCTCATTTTCTTCTGAACTGATCCACAGTATGTCCTCCTGGTCGCAGGTATAATTAAACATGCCACAAGTAACGTTTTGTCTATCACCTGATTCAGTGAGCTCTCTGTACTCATTTAAAGGCGACGGACAGAAGATAAGCTAAGAAGCGGATCAATCTTGCGTATCGTGTCCAGCATGACGAAGAGTCGCTGCTAAGTAGGGAAATGTTGTGAGAGGCTCGGAAGCACGCAATAATTAGAGCCAAACCTACATCAAGCAAACAGTATTTGTCAAGTTTCCCGATTTCCAAGCGGCTGGTGATAATGTGTAATTCCTACAGATTTGCAAGTTTCTGAGCGCTCATCAACATGACAAGCTGGTTTCTGTGGTTTATGGTTGGTAGGTGCCTTGCAATGGAATACATTGTAAGTCCTGTTCAGTCTATTGTGCCAATGGTTCCTTCAATCCGATAGATAAAGCTTTTGTCACGTTAATATTAGTAAAGCTCGGAGGTGAGTGGTTTCGAGCGCCTGCTCAGGTATAGCTTTCAACGAAATGTATGGCTGTTTGTGAGGAGAAAAATGATACTCGGTAAAAACAATGATCAAATACACTTTCACAGACGTTGAAATATTCCCTGTGCTGTCCTCTTGTTCACATAAATCATATAAACAGAATATTCTTCTGCCGTTAAATGTGACCTAGCTTTGATAGTGCAATTCATTCGGGATAAAATTGTGAGAGTATTGCGGAGATTGGACTAAGAAGTCCTCTTTTTCATACAGAAGTTTTGCTCATTAAACAATCGTCAAATCTCATGCCTACAACATAGAATGTGACAAATTGAACAGTTCATTTACCGAAAGGTTTCGTTCAAAAATGAAGGCCACCATAAATGAGATCAGGAAGAATTTCATTCTTATTTTACTACCTCTAAGGCATTACTTACGAGTGAAGGTGGCTCATCGTTCTCACGTTACACTGCGGTCGTGCTTAATACGGGATCAGCCGCGTAATAGACAATAGGACAGTCATATGATTAAACGGTCGCGATTCAGCTCCTGGACGTGACAAGAAGATGCACTATGGGCGATACTTAGCAGAATCAAAACTCGAGTCGGATGCTCTGTTTGAAAAAGGATGACCGAAGTACTTACGAAAATGGGAAAACTGCAGTCGACTATGAATGATGCTCAATTCGAAGTAACCAGGTGAAGTGGGAAATCTAACTGATTTTCGTCTGCTCTGAAATAGCATAAAGTGTTATCGGTGTTCAATGATTATTTTTGGTTCACTGTAACTATTGTATTCGCTCCGTGATTGTTCCGTTGCAACCACCAAAGAACATAAAGTCAGTTCACCACTGTATCATTCACAACGTGAACAGCTGGATAAGCTACAATCAGCAAAACGTTTAAAGGTCTGTTTGTTCACGACAATGAACCAACTCTGTTTGCCCATGGGTTAAAAAGGACATGGAGCGACGGTGGTAGTGATAGGCAATTTACAACACCCTCGCACCCATGCTATTTTCGGAATAGTATAATAGTGCACACTGGTTGAGCATGCAACACTACGTCTGTCGTTTTGTTTGACAGTGAAGTAAGTTGAAGCTGTCACAAAGGTGGACCAGTGTAGCGCTCCGCTAAGTGAATTTGTTGACAATCCGAATAGTAGATCTCATCGGTAACTTCCATTTGATTGGTCTGCATACGATGAATTCGATGGTGGAGATAAGTTTCATGTACCTTCAATGTGAGTTTTACAAACAACATATTTGTTCTGTGCACGACAAAGTTTATAACCGGGAAAAGAATCTCACCTTAGCTAAGTTATGATGAAACCAAACGGTTAGTGTGTGTGTATAAAAATATTCGGGAAATTTCAAAATATGAGTTTCCGACTTTAATCAAGCATTCGACACTCATGTAAAATAACGCAGTTTACGCTAGGTATGAATGAGGAAGTTCTTCAAAGTTTTTTTTATAGAAATTTGGTTCGAATATCCTGAACTTAAACTGCACCAGCCGAACCTATTACTGAACAGTGAGTTCTACACCTACAGCATTCTGTGGAGTGTAACGCAATCATTGGCCTTATGTCTGTTTCAAGTCAAATGAGGTTACTACTTTGTTTATTTGTAAGACACAAATCTGGTAATATCACGAACATAACAACATCTGACTAAACAACTGTTTTTTAACACTTTAAAATACCTAAATAGATCAAAGTGAAAAGTGGAGAAGAAGGTATATTAGACAAATGTGGTCTACATAAGTTTCTCTTACGGATAAAAGAAGGCAAAAACAAACGAACTCGCGTTAATAGCTACAAGTTCAGGAAAGAAAATGACCGTATGAAAAATTTCCAACCCGATTCTATCAAATTGTGGGACTTGTAATTTAGTTTAAGAGAAACGGTGAATGATTAGCCGGCTTCCCATTATATAACGAATCATACAGTACACAACAGTGCGACTGAAATGATGCTTTCCAGGCCACGTGAGCGACATGTTCAGACAGCGGTTGAAGTGTTGAATCTAGTACCAATATGAAGAGTGATAAAAAAATGTATCATATAGAATAGTTTGTTAGTTGAAACCTGATTGTGCGCTAAAGTTTCTAAAACAATGTGTTGTGAGACTTTGGTAAAAAAATGTTCGCTGAACCAGCCATGCTGAAAACTTTCATGATAAGGGAATATGGAAAGAACTGCAACCAGCAAAATGTCAACAGTATTCAGCGTCCACTACGAGTATCAGGCTCTGATCCGTTCAGACTATCCAGATTTCACTGGACCACATGAGAAGTGGGCGAAGAAAAGTTGTACTATTTAGGACACTACTGGAAGCAAACACTCTTCTGAGTACCTCATCCCACGACATAATCTTAAGGCACACTCCAGTGTCTTTAGATAGTTTATCTACAATTCAAAAATCAGTTCACTTTTCGTCAATTAAATTTGAGTGAGCAATTATACATGAACCGTGTTAAATTTGAGAGTGGACATTAACCTCTGCTAGTAATGTTAATTTGTCACGGCAGTAGACAATTGTTCTATAACAGTTACAAAGAATCATCATTCATATCAAGTGTTTGCCATTCTGTTAAATAAAAACCGTGCTCATGAACCAACCGGGGGAGGTAAAGGTGTAGATTCTATGAGTGGAAATAACTAATTAGTTGCTTATAACAGGTAAACGCCTGACACTCATTTGCTGAAGATTCTACATAACCTTCCGGCCGTGGTTTCAACGGACATTTACTACAATTAGGAAGCGAAAGGACTTGGTGTCAAAGTGTACATGTTCGGTAAGGTATTTCAATACACAGGAGGTTTTCACTTTTAACCTAATCTTGAGACAATGACCTATCTACGAGAACATGCGACAGGCAAACGTCCCTTAATCTTGCTCGAATTCACGTCAATCGGTAAGGTATTGAAATTTTGAATACCTTAAACTAAAGTAAAATCGTTTCTCTGACGACTACAACAGTCAAAGAAAGTCGTAAGGAGTTACAAATAGGCTTTTCACGACTGACAGAAGTGGTATTTAGGTCTCCAGGTTCTCCTGTAACAAGCATAGACGGAAACATGAATAAATCAAGCTTAGCTGCAATATGGATAGGTAGAGATGCTGGAGAATTGGCGATCACCACTTGCTTTAGTTGTAAGTTTTCGATTTCCACCACACAACTAGAACGGCGACCCTAGACTCCGGTTTCATTTCATACATATTCATATATCTTATCCAGTTTCCACTTGAAATCTGTTTAGGTAATACATACGGGCTGCACAAAACAAGCAAGACTGTAAATCTGTTATAGTAAGTATTCTGGACCGAAGCTCAGCGTACATGATAGCACAGCACCTGGTGGACCTGAAGGAAATTTCAACTATTTCGAAAATTCACATTCAGTCATAGAACACGAAGTGTAGCAAACTTGTTTTGGATGAAATCTCACCAGAATTTTGTACTTGTAAAAGAAAAAACTAAAAACGGCTGTATAAGAGGCTTGATACTGGTCAACATTCATGCTATCATACTTTCGTGTATGTGGCACCGATTGGGTGTTAACTGCCCACGTATCGATCGGGTGAGTCAGCTAATGACCGAGGCAGTTGGAACGACCGAACGAAATTTTTCTAATTACACAAGGATGAATTGCTTGATCGGATAGCAGTGACCAGCATTCGTTGGTGGACGAGTTTTGACCTGTTCGGTGGAACCTTGTAGATAACGGGGAACGATCAGTCTGTGTTGACTTGTTGATTGTTAACAGCCCAATGACTTACAGTGACACTCGTGACCGACTTTCTTTCATTCCGATCCACGCTGGATGATATTCACTGATATTTCCGGACAAGTGCCGAGTCGTACGATCCACGTAGTTCGCTAAATACTTTCAAACGAACAAGTAAATCACCATGGATAAGTTGTGTTCGGCAATTTATCCTTCAGATTTAGTGCGATCCACGGTCAACTAGTAAATCAAATAATCGGTCTGGCTGCATTGGCTGCTCTTTTAAGGAAACTGGCAGGTCTACGGGTCAATAATTCAGTCAACGTATCTCCTCTGTATGGCAGTCGTATGAAAATGGGCTTTCTATCAACCCCTGGTATCCTAACTGATACTTGGGCTGTTTCCCAAAGTTTGGACACAAAGTTGTCAGGGTAGTCATTCTCTTGTAGAGTACGTGTTACAAAATGTAGCTGGTGTTCCAAAACATCAGCCGAGAAGATGTTCCTGGCTGTATCCGTCGAACAGTTAACTACTTCGCTTGTATTTCAAGTTAGTGAATTTATAAAATTTATTGTACTGTCCTGCCCAAGCGGTATTACGATAAAAGGGGAGTTTCAAACTTCCGTCACTCCTTCTGCTCAGGCAGATGTCCAAGAAACGAAAATTCACATCTGACTCCAGTTCTGAATTGAAAATTACCAGCAGATGCACGCAGTTGAAGCCTTCTAAAATATCAGATATGTTTACAGATTTATTTATGATGCCCAATATATCATCCACATCACGCCGTTAGAAAACCGTTTGATAAACAACATTGCTGAGCACCGTCCTTTCCAAATTGCCCACAAAAGTACTTACCAGCAGTGATGCTAGTAGTGACTTCATTGCCACTCCGTCAACTTGCCGATACACGTCACTGTTGAGAATAAGCTGCACGTTATGTATACATTTTAAAAGCAATTCCTCCACCTCTAATAGAATCGCATAGGTAGTCCAATTTATCTACCAGCGGCCAATTAGTAAACGGAGGAGTTAAGTTAAGTAAACACATGATTTTATTGTCAACGCGAATATCACGAAGTGTGTTCAAGAATTCAAATGAACCGTCATTTTCCGCCTATATGGGTTACCAATATTTTGGATATAAAGAGTTCACCGTATGAAACTTTAGCACAATGGCTTTCTGATATCCTGGAGTCAGCTTGGGGGGAAATTTATGTTCACAGCCTGCGAGATGACTATCCGGTACGACAGGAAAGCGAGAAGAAAAGCGCCTTTCTACACAATTATGAATAAAATACCCCCATCCTGTTGCATATAGAGCAGCCATCGCTCTGTGTTCGTTCACTTATCCATCTCGTCTCTGGTCTGCTGGATTCCAGATTCGTCGTCCAACACTCCATCCCCCTTATCTGCTGGGCACTTGTCTTCCAAATGCCACTGACTCCTGTACTCCTGACCTCTGTCCATGTGAGTTGGGGTTATGCAATTCCGACCAACAGGTCAACATCAGTGATCTGATACGATTCTGTCGTCCATACTTTCTCGTACAATCCGAGTGGCTAGCTGTAGATGGATTCCTCTTCCACTAACCCCTCTTGTTTCTGGCAGAACAACTCCAACTGCCAAGTTATTCGAAGAAAATGAACCATGCGACTTGGTTGTCACAGCACCCCGTAACAAGAATCAGTCCCCCCGTTGAGCAGTGTCTCAAACGCTGTTAACAGGTGAGCATCGCTTTCCAATCCATTGCCCGCTGAATTCGTTTCAAACCCTGACAACCAATCTTCAATGTCTATATCTGCAAATGACCCTGTCTAAGGTGGTTTCATTGGTTTGGGTTCAGGTTACTTCAGGAACGTAGCTAAAATTCTTTCAGTAATACACAATATCTATAGCTCAGTTCGCACGCTTTCGCGCTGCTCGTGTGCTGGCGTTCGTGAGCCGAAAACTAAATCAACGAGACAGCCTGGTTTCCACCTAAACGTGTGCACTTTCACGTGGCTCTGTGCGTTTTGTTGGCATTTCCTGTCGCAAATCTTTCCCGTCATTTCTCGGTAACTGGAACGATTGCGAGGAGTGATGACTCGTTCGATCCCTCTTGTTGGCTTGATCCATCCGTCGGGGTTTTTATAAGTACTGTTCATCCACATTGAGATATTCTAGTAAACGTTCGAATAACCACATTTGTGATTAGTCCATTCGTCACAGTAGGTCTTTGAAAGTACGTTGACATTTATTCAGAGTCCCAACAACTCGATGTAGATGCTATGCGTTTTGGTTGTGAATCCTCTTGTTCCCAAATGTAACATAAATGTTACGCACGTGTGCGCAGACAGTACCTCCACGAGTATTTGTGCGGCCCGGCGTTAACAACGTGCCAACTACTAACAATGTTTCACCAGTTTATGCCTAGCTCTATGGCTCTTTTCCATTGAATGAATACTTCCTACAACTGCTTACGCTTGCTTCTTAGTTCTGTGATCTAGCATAGAGCCTACTGCACCGCACCGCACTAGTTCACTGCTGGTATAACGATATCCACTATGACAATATCTCCCACAAATAAGCGACCACCACCTATCAATCACTCCCGGCCACAACACCTAACGCCCTAACCCCACCACCAACCACTAGTTCGACATTCCCAACCCACTCATAACGGTCACCATTCCATACTAAACGCGACAGTAAATGTAGTGGCCTAACCAGAAAATGTTTGTTGAGTCACCTGATCAATCATAAAAATGAGCAGATCACGTGATCTGATGGTGATTGATCTCAAACAATAAGTTGATGTTGAAGGACATGTACTTGTCGAACCGACTCGAAATTTCTGTCAGCCCAAGAGATATTTGTCTGGAAACCCGGACAGCCACATCTTTAAATTGTTTGAGATTGCAGGAAGTAAAACTCACCCGTTATCGGTTTACTGCTTCAAGAGGAGGCAGCTAAGAGGTGAGTTAGAATACGCGAAGTCTCCGACGGCCAATGGTTGGCCTCCAAATTACCATGGGAAAAACAATTCTCATTAAGTGGAATCGATGTGTCCGCAACTTCTGTGGGCAGAATCGTTGTATCCGCAATTTCTAAAACCTCTCATATCACACACAACTCAAACTATGGAGATTTTAGAAGCCGTCTGGTACTAGGATGATGCTGCGCTAATTATTGGCAATTTTCGAAACAAATACTTCTGGTGAACTAGCAGACGTAACATGGGAGAAAAGCATTTGAAAGAACCACCTACATCGCTGTAAGAGGAAAGTGCGAGAGACAAAAGTTGGTGACGCTGGTAGTTGGATAAAGCAACAAATCAGGATGTTTTAAAAACAGAGATCTGACAAATTTGTATGAAATAAGACCATCCCATGGATGACGTAGGTCAGCTTTCCCCTAGGAGCACTGATTCCAGAGGTGGAAAGTGCAAAGAGAATGATATCGATTTTGCTCGATAACACTGAGAGAGAGAGAGAGAGAGTAATTTCGTCTAATATCTCTCAATCTGACCTTGTGTTCAGTTTTTGAACTCGGGAATATATCCATAACCTTGGGTTGACACACTGAAAACATTTGATACTTCATGTCATACCTGTAGTTGGCTGGGTACCAACCCGTTGGTAAGATAGCAAAATCGACGAGCATATCAACGTACAGCGTCCACGAACTAACTTGAAATCCCCTATGGTGGATGGTTATGGTATGGGACTAAAATCTAACTTTTACCATGAAGTGACATACTAATCACTAGGGATTTTTATGAAGACGGAATGGAAATGTGAAGTAGGTCTCATTGGTAACAGAAACATCTCAGTCAAAAATGTCTCGCTGATGCGAAAACCTGGAGGTTTGGAACTGGAGGCAAACGAACAGTACATTAAGCTTTCACTTCGCCTTTTATGACGGGGTATTTTGCGTAATTCTGCAGAGGGGCTTCTAGTTCAGAAGAGCAACAGCAATTGCTGCTAGACTTCACTTGTAAGCTTTGAGGAATAATCCAAAGTAGCTTCTTAATGCGAATAACTTTCAGTAGGCTTTGTAAGTGGGCACAAACGTACAAACGGTCAAATTACTGGGAAGCAAACAACAGGCATGTAATTATTAGTGGTGATCGGTCTTTGTAGATGAGATAATTTATTGCAGTCCATGAAACTCCTTCACGATGACTGTTTAGCTGGAGATCGAGTTTTCCGGGCCTAGACTTCTGACGGATTTATTGGGCATTACGGTAACTTATTCGTATATCAATAGGCTGAGTAGAAATGCACATGCCCTGGCCCGAATCGTCCTCGACTTGATTCACCATGAAAAGATAACTGGGCAGCAGCTCAATGGGTTCGCCCATAATGCACGAGCGGGCTACCAAAGGTTAATCAAGAAGACATTGGCTGTCTTGTTGCTCCCAGCCGGCCGTAGTTTCTCTGTCGTTGACAGCGGGATATCATACTTTAAGGCGTAATTATAAATTTCATTGAAAATTCACCTGTTCGCCGTATCAGTTTATCTGCGTAACTGTTTAATTAGGCCTCGCCGACCGAGCAAAACAATAGTGTTTAACATTTCAATTCAATTGTCAACAAATATCCCAACGTAGCTTAGTTACGAAAAGTGATATTCACCTCACTTGGATGATGAGACAACGATAACAGAGAACGCGTGCTCCAGTTACTGGGATGTCATGCCGACCCCTTACTTTTCATATTGGCAGCTCACAGCGATTGTGCTGCATACACGCTGCATACGTGATTTCCTGCCTGAAAACAGGCACTTTTTCTATCCGACGGTTTACTCGGCAAACACTGCTTGCTAAGACATGCAAAGATTGCTCGTACTCCACACACTGCGACTAGTATGCACACACTCATCGGCATCTCCAGCCTGACTGTTCAGGTCGCAATCAACTAGCTGCGGTCCACAAAACAACAAATTATATTTGATGTAGAGGTCGAAATTACCACAGGATGTCTGTGAATCCCAGACACTCGCACTCTCTTTGAATAGGCTCCCAGCATATATTGAGAATAAACAGAAGCGTTCGAATGTCCTTCATTTCCTATCAAGTCAGCTAACAAGAGAATGTGAGACAGCTCAGCATCACAGGATTGAAGCGTAAGCCATGCAAAACTATGATCTAATTAGGTTTGTCCGGTGAACGCATAGATAGGAATAGTTAGTGGACAGCAACCAGAAAGACCATTAAAGTATCATGTGGCAACAACTGTGAAAAGTGTCAGCAACACATGAAGTAGATTGTGTCATGATGATTTCATACTGGTAACGAACGTGAGGATTCATATTCCAACAGTTACTTAAGTTTGAAAATCTGTCTTTTATCCGATTAACCAGCTCAACTTGAAGGATTTTATTTAAATGCAAAACAGGGACGAACATTATCAGTTCCACAAAAGCAGCAAGACAGGCGTCATTCAAGTAAAGCTGTGAAAACAGGTACACTGGTCATTCCCTATCCATTTCTTCTATAAACCTCCTTAAATCGATCCAGTAGGACGTTTCAGCAGTGCAACATCAAATAAGGCCAGTCTTCAATCCTGTTCCACTTCACTTCTAGTAATCAAGATGTCATACTTTCTGTATGTTCCTTAAGGCCTCCACATGACCTCTTGTCAGCATCCTACACACACTGAGTGAATACAAAACGAGGCAGCACTACTGAGCACTACGACTTTCAGGTGAAGGCGTAAAACTGGATGTTCCGGAAGTTATGTGGATCCGCCTACGGACCCCTAGTCTGTGCGCACTGAATTTATCGTGGTCTGCCGTTGACGGCATAGTTGACATGACCCCAAAGTAATCATGTCCGTTGTCCCAAAATGACATTGGATTCACGCTGTATTAGGTTCTACACAATCCTGACATTACAGCTAATTTCATATCTATCGTGTCGTATTTGGCCTGAAGATGACACACCGAAAACCAGCTTGTTTGCCACATGTTAACTTTTGATGAAACCCCCGGGTATCCTTGAACAGTTGAAGCAACCAAGGGAACATATTCGTATATAGCTCTGGTACAGTGCATGTGTGTTTTGTTAGTTCCTACCGGTTTGTTTGTTTTTAGGGAGCACTGGCAATTATTACACACAGTCATAAGCTTTTAAAAGTGCCCAACTCTTTCCAAACAGAATAATCACAACCGTTGTGCCAACTGGCATTGTCGTGCGTTAATTTTTGAGTCTGGTCTTCATTGCAACCCAAGATTCATGATGTGGGCATCAGAATCACCGCCTCGTTTAACATTCTGTGATAAATTTTGACGAACCTACTGGCTGCCACAAGGCACTGACGGTACAATGATTCGGGCACAAACCGACGCAAACGATCAAACAGTTTTGTATGAAACCTTCGAGGACTAATTTGGAGTAGGACAGAATACCAATTACACTGTATAAATTTCCCAAATAAACCTGGTATATGGGAGACCAAACTTTTCGGTGGGTGCTCACACGTCTCTCTGCGCTTTCTCTCAAACTAGCACTGCATTGTGACAACTCTCCTGCCTGCTTGAATCCGTCACCGGGTTGAGATTACAGCCTGGCTGCGATTGAACTTATCAACCGAAGCCCATAATCGTTAGACCAGCAGACTTTTGTACACTATTTGAGATAGGGTGTGATTTAACTGTCAACTGATGTTACTGCACGTTTTCTTCCTGGGTCTAATAGTTTTTTTAACAATCCTTCACATGATAGACAAGCGAGGCAATTGACTGACCAGTAGTAATTGTGGAACTGTGTCATGAGGGTATTCTCTTATTGTATTAATCTGGCTACTCAACCCAGGATGTTGATGGCTTCTAATGTAGTAATTCATGTGGTATATACCAGAGTATGCCATTTGGCTGAATTACCAGCATACTGTTTCCAAAGTGCTCAATACGTTCATAAAGTTTCAGCATATTTGTAATATTTCACTGGGTTTTCCGCGTACGAAATTCGGAGTGCGCAACAGTATGTAACGACATCCAACATACTGCTAGAAACAGCGAATATTTTTATCTAAGCATAAGTTGAAATTAAGTCAGTATTAAATGCAAAATAGGGATAAAGGTTAAAACAGACGAAAACTACTCATAGCGTCACTGTATTGTCTGTTGTTTATGACCTACTCTCAAACATTCTGATACTGCTATTCCACTATCCCACGTAGTGTACAGTGATCACCTACTAACTAGATACTAGTTGTGATTCGGCTACACTTATACATGCTGTTAGAGTAAATCAACTAATCACCATACCAGGTAACCAAATTGTATTTCGATCTAGTAATTTTAACCATGCTGCATGGAGTGCAGCTAACAGGACTCAAAAGGCTGATAATTTAAGTGTATTCTGATAACCAAATGAGCAGTCAAGAGAGATACAAATGATCGGAACTGTCCGATTCTGTCTTGAAACAATCTTTACTGCATTCTACATCCCATTTAATGGTAACAAAAGCTTAAAGAAAGATGCTGTCACGCAAACGAGTTCAGTTTGTTGGAAACACCATGACATGCTTTTTTCAGCTGAACAAAACAATGAAACGACAGACGGATCGTAAAGATAAAGTACAGCAACCGTTGTAAGCAAACTGTCGTGAAGAATATAAAATTTATATGAACTTCGACAGCAACTGAACCACACATACGAAAACAACTTGGATGGACGCATCCTGGTGTCACCGAGAGTGGTGGTCAAAATGAGGCCGTTATCAATAAAGAAATGTCCCACAAGACATATTCTTATGGCTGGGCGCATTATCAACACAATTCACCAAGTGGCTAGATGTACTTCACTTCACTGAATGTTTAGGATAATGAATGCACAGTTTGCTCAGCAAACTTCGGCTCACGATTAATCTTTTCAGCCTACGTCAATGAACTAGAGAGTTTTCCTCATGTATCAGGCAAGGTGGGTGAACATGAATGGGATTGAAGCCTTAGAACCTTCACGGTAATTATAGGCAATCATGTGGAGATTTCGTTGTGACGCTTCATTGTGAGGAAAGCCTTAACCAAATCAGGGAAAAATTTTGGAACCGGGTATTTTCTTTGCAACAGCGACTTGTTGGCTACGAAAACGTTCGTTAGATCAGGTGCTGCACTGTTTATTTCACGCTAGGAAGACTATGCCATTCAATTAAATGGCGATTCTTCACCTACCCATCTTTGTTGCTCAGCTGTGTTGGAACGACTGGGAAATAGTTAAGAATAAATCACACACACTGTGAAACGCGCAGTTTCGCAGCCTTGTAACTGTTATGGGGGAAAGAACACCTCCGTCGGCTTGGTAGGCAGAGCCCTCATAATACAGCAGGTCATTTTGGTGAAACACTGTAGAGTGTTAGCGTACTCCAACAATGCTTTCGGTAATTTCATCTGTATATCTCCTGAGTTCTTACAGAGAACAACTTAATCGCTCTCGGCTCTGTTGCAAGACGAACTTGTTAATCCGGTAAACGTGGCTCACTCCATATTACATGCTTCCGTATTTTCTGTGTGACTGAGTGCTAACTAGGATGAAAGCATCAGTACAAAGCAACTCTCTCACGCTCTACTGAGTTGGTTAACCGAAATTCGTTTGGTGCAATCCATTGTGAACTGGTCTATGTAAGATGTGGAGATACGCAGACACACACCGCAATCAACTAATGAGATGAACCCACAACTTTACGTTTCCTTTTCGTCAGTTTATCCCATGATTCTGAACACCTCCCAATAATTGTTCATTTTTGTCGGTCAAGAGACCACAACTGAAAGTTGACAAAAATAACTGTTAGAGACAACTGTGACGCGTTCACACAACATAATTTTATCCAGACATCTGCTGGTAGCATCGTGAGTGATTTACTACGCTCAATCAGTTACTTCAGATATCACAAAAATTGGCTTCTAGGGCTCAACAGATCTGACAATCTGTTTACATCTCTGCATCACTCCGTAAACTCTGTAGACGATAAAGGTAGCTGAAATTAGAATCTCAACCTAAGTAATTATGAATTATGAACTGTGTGTCATAGACCCCGATCAATAAGAAGACATTAAAAGAAATGGAACTTGTGAATTTCTTCTCTTAGGTTCTAGATGTGACCTTATGTAGTAAGTAAATCAGCTTGAGAGTATTCCCGATGAATTGTCTGACGATGTCAACAAAATACACACAATCTCAGACAGAGCACATGAAAGTACGTAAAAAAGAAACGTTACCAGATTCTTACGGGTTGAAGTAGAAGATGAGGTGATCACGTGAATGATGGAAGACGAATTTTTGTTTATCACACAATCGTACGAAAAGAGGAGATTGTAAATATTTTCTGGAAAATTACATGACGGCTAGCACTTTTGGATAAATTTTCATGTATTTGAAGCGAACACAAATAATTTTACTCTCATCTCAGATATGCTGTTTTCAGGAGGATAAACTAGGCAAAACATTTCGCCACTTCCTGGCGGACGAATTGCAGACTTCGATTACCTCGGTGTTCTTCGCCACTGGATACCACAGAAGATAAGTGAAGCCCTTCGAAAATCAGAATCACCTAAGTGATTACGTTCTAAATCAGCTGATATACAAGCTTATTACGTACAAAGTGCAATATTTGAAGGCCTATCATAACTCAATCAAAACTAAAGCCATTGTCTCGAAAGCAACCTAGCTACGGGTTGAAGCTCATGTTTCACAAACGTTACATTTAATTGCATAAAAATCTCTCTTGATATTAGAAACGTAATGGCTCCAGAGGCAAGCATTTTCATTTAGAATACAACGGCTGAGTGAGTCTCGCCTTCCAGTGCAAGCACAAAATTCCCTCAGTACTACTTAACTGTACATGCTAAGCACCCGTCGACAGCTGTTCTTCGCCGATGCATAATAAAGACAAGTGTTCCACTTTTGCAGTGCCCTGAACTGTATTAGCAGTTTTAATAAATTATGACACATATTCGCGGTTATAACTCGTACGACCTTCCTGGACAGTGAAAATTTATTGGGATTGAATGAAGATTAAGTTTGTGATCATCCTGACTATGAAACACTGGCGACTACCGCTTAAAACTCATTGAGGAGTGGGCCACAGTAGTCAATGGAGACTATGACCAATTGTTGGAAATCCTAGATCAGGGAGTATACTTTGAAAAACAGATTGGGAATAATACAAAGTTACGAGCAAGTTGTAAT